>PVHX01014548.1:0-50014 GCA_004024805.1 Geosciurus inauris | reverse complement strand
CTCAATGATTGTAAGGGAGAAGGTGACAAGGTTTGATGTCATTTTGGAGAGACATCTCTGGCAACTGTGTTCAGAATGGCTTTCATGGATGAATACCTAGGTAGGGAGGCCCTATGGGGGATTAGACAAGGAATGATGGGGGTCTGGACCAAGGCTGGGTGACCAGAAAGGAAGATGACACGTTCACCACATTTTGGAGATAGAATGGGTAGAACTGAATGAGAGGAAAGAGGAGGAGTAGCGGATGCCCTCATCTCTATGGTTTGAGAAAGTGTTGCCAAGGGACCGATGTGACCACCCTCAATCTGTCCACTCTGCCCTGGCTTGCTTCAGTGAGCACCCTGCTTTACATTTTGCTAATGTGACACCATCTCTGTGCTAGTCTTGGAGCGTCCTCCTCATCTCTTTCAATCAATCCTACAGGAGTGCTGCTGAGTGATCTTTCTGGGAAAACAAAGAAAAAACTTCACTGCCTTCCATGGTAAACTGAGTAGTGAGTGCCAGTTCTGTTCTGTGACTCTCATTACTTGTCACTGTTGGAGATGACTTCTTATTCCATAGAGTTGAAATTCTAGAGGAGATGAGGCATAAAAGTAGAAAGTAATAGAATGTTTAGTGTTCTCTAGAAGGAGCACAGAAGGTATACTCTGAGGAGAAGAAAGAAGGAATGAGTGTCTCCTGAGGATACCAAGGTGTTTTAGGCCTGTGTCTCTCATGCCTGTGCAGGTGTATCTTCCACTTTTGCTCTGCACTTGAGCTCTCTGGTTGGCCCAGACATGTTTCCTTGTGCAAGAGCAGGACCCCTTTTCCCACATGGGTCTTTGCAGACTCCATTGTCTCTGGAGCAATTTCCCTCAGCTTTGGAATTGTGGAATCCTCCCATCTCTTGATATCCAGTCCAAATGGTTGGGCCTATTGGGCCCCTGCCCAGGAGGGATCCTCTGTGTGTGCAGCAACACACAGACTTTCCTGTGTGTGCAGCAACTACCTAGTCTCACATTTTCTCTCTCAACTAGACCAGAGTCTGGCAACAGACATGGAAGACTGTAACCAATAGGATTGGCTCAGGCCACATAATGTTTTTTCAGTTTGCACACTTCTTTTCCCATAATAGTGATTTTATTTTTTTAAAAAATTACAGCCTATTTCAAACATGCAGAAAGGTTAAAATAAGATAACATGTATAGTGGTATTTAGAACAGACTTACTTTCAGCACCCACTTTTTAAGAAACATGATTTTACAGTTAAACTTGCAACTCCACACCTGGAACTAGTCTTTGAACTTTTTTTTATGTTTAGAGTTAGTTTGCAATATTTAGGGATCAAAATAATTGACCTAAAAATTGGCTGTGTCACTATCTGAAAGCTCTTGCACAGGCCATCACCCTCTGGCCGCTTCACACTATGGTACTCTGATTCCCAGCATGAACCCCTTTGGCTTTTAAATCTCATCTGCAATCTGAGATTTTACCCAACACTCTAGGTTCAGCTGCTCTTTCCATGCTCAGTTATTCAGTTATTCATACCACTCTATCCAGTGGCTGAGTACCTACCTGTCCTTTCCCTTATTTCTTTACCAGGGGCTATAGAGTATTGAAGGGAAGAAGAGGGCTTATGCAGGTTGCCGTTGTCTCTCCTGTCTCTGCTGCCCCTGTGTGGTGCATTTTATGTGGTGCATGCAGGCTTGTGTGTTGGACTCCTGACTGCCTGGCATTCCGTGCTAGTGCATGCAGGGATAGTGGACCTTGTTGTCCAAAGCATTCAAGGCCTTATGCTCCTTCAATCAAGTCCATCGTCCAATCCCTTCACACTACTTGTCTTCCTTTTGGAGATGATTCCTCATCCTGTCCCTGTGAGACTGCCCTGGTGGGTTCAATAACGGATTTCACTGGGCTGAAAAGGAGAGAGAGGGCCCTTGCCAAGAATTCATGGACATCCTACGCCTCCTATGCCACTGGCTTAGACCTGGGGAAGGTGTGAACACCTCAGCAGAGCTGGGTAGCACTGGCTTTTGTTCTTCAGGCATCTAAGCTGCCAGAGTAGAGGCTATATTTTTCTCTTTACCTATTGCTTGGGGACACTCCATCCTTATGCTCACTGCTGATTCTCTGTCCCTGGAAGTGTTTCAGGGGGTTTCTCAGTGTTTGTTCTCTTTGTCCCTCAGAAGAAAGTCTTAAGCTATTGTCTTAAGCTATACCCTTAATGACAGTCCAACTCAACCAAATTAGTGATTTGTGTATTCCCAGGTGTCAAAATGCAAACTTTCAATAGATTAAGCTTAAAGATGTTCATTAGCTTTTACTTGTGGTTTGGAGGTACAAACAATACTCATCAAACTTTGGGTGTTCAATGAACACCCAAACAAGGTGGCTTTCAGGGTATTAAGGGGCTAGAGAGAACCAAATGAGACAACATAAGCAGAAGGATTATTTCAAAGTTACTTTCCTTGTAAATGTTAAAACACGGTGCACATCATTGTCATGCTGGCTCTACCTGGCCTGCTTGAAAACATAGCCATTATCTCTCTCTTTTCAGATTTTGTGAAGTCAGATGAATAGTTTCTTCTTAGGGTGTGGAGATTGGCAGGAGAGACTCCATATGGGTTTGTCTGTGGGCCTAGTGCAGGAATTCAGTACATGCCTGAAACCTTGTACATTACAGTCCATATCAAATCCCCTTCATGCCCTATCACCTCTATCCCCACCCAGTTCTATGATCTGATTTTGACCTAAAGGTGGCCATACCTGGATATGGAAAGGACAATGGAAAAGTGTCTTCATAGAAACACCCTTACTCCTGGTATGCATTTTAAATTGATTGCTCTTTTCTGCCATGACAGTTTCTGGATCCTTTATTGTTTGTTTGTTTGTTTGTTGGTACCAGTGATTGAACCCAGTGGAGCTTAACCATTAAACCACATTAAACCACATCCTCAGCCCTTTTTAAATTTTTAATTATTTAAATTTTGAGACAGGGTTTTGTTAAGTTGCTCAGGTCCTTGCTAAGTTGCTGAGGCTGGTTTTGAACTTATGAACTTCCCGCTTCAGACTCCTGAGTATAGGCATGTGCCCCTGCACCAAGCTGTATAGATAGTTAATAATATGGGCCCGTCCTTGAGTGTGAGTTAGTAGAGGAGAGCTCATTAGTGAGGAATTTGGAAAAACTTTGAGGAAGCACCCTCCATGTTATTGTTCGGGGCCATCTGGTGCACTAACCAGCTCTTGGTGCCTCAAAACTTTCAGCCTTTGATCCTGTGAGTTTTGGAACCTGGCCAGTTCCCACCTCACAGAGATTTTACAGCCTAAGGCCAGCTGCATAACGCTGGACTGCATGTTGGGAGGGGCTGCTGTGCCTTTTTAAGCCCTCCAAAGGAGAGAGAAGAAAGAAGAAGGGATCCATCTGAAGAGGAGAGATTGAATCCATCTGAGAAGAAATTTCAACAGGAGAAGAAAGAATCTGATGTTTTGAGTAAGAAGAAGGAACCTGATGATGAGAAGAAGGAAGCTGACTTGCAAGGAAGAAGGCACTCTCACCTGTGCTGTTTACCTTACCCTTGGTGTTACTGATTTTGCTGATTTTACCCGAGGATAGGTGTTGAAGGTGTTGATGCTGTTGTGAGTAAAGAAGAAGGATGTTCAATGGTGCTTTGAGGAGAAAGACTCTGAAGGTGATGATGTTGCTTTGAGTGTACTTGCAAACCTGTGTTGTGTTATCCGGTGTTGATTGATGAATGCTTATTGGACTGGAGCCTCTCTCTCTCTCTTTCTGTTTTTCTATATTATTGATTCATTATACACAATATTCAATATTGCAAAGTATAACTGTTGCTTGCTTTGTTATATTGTCTCATATTAAAGCTTATAAAACCCATCCTGTTGTGAGGCTGGTGATTCACCCCACGAATCTGCCTAGATAAATTAGTCTGAGCTCAGCAATTCTTGGTCATAGATCCAGACCAAGACACAAGCTTGATGTCTTCATTAAGCTTTATGAAGGAATGAGAGATGCCCAATGAGACGAAATGCTTTAGCCCTGGAGAGGGGAAGTGAAACCGAGAGGCTCCTGGTGGCCCAAGGAAATCTCTAAGTTGTGTCATTCCCATTGTGTTAATTGTGTCAAAGGACCTGGGATGGTTTGTTGTCACTTTCTAGAGGGAGCCAGGGGGAGGAGCTCAATATACAGCTCCTGACAAAACCCAGGCCCCCATCCCTGCCATCTGCCATCAGTGAGTCTTTTTCTTCAGTTCTTCCTTGTGTTTTTCCACTAGTGAACCAGTCCACTCCACAGTTTTCTCTTTGGCTTCTTCCCAGGTGTTTAAGGGCTTATAACCCAGATCTCGCTGAGCTTTCTTGTAGGAGAAGGTGAACACACTATTTGACAATGTCAGTGAATGGCGATGAAAGGGGGGTTGATATTGGTAAATAGGACTCAGGAGGAAGCCCACTGTCTCCAGCAGGAAGGCAAGCCAGTACATCAGAGAGAGAGGAAGGCTCAGCCTGGAATCAGGGCGGAGACCCCATTGTTTGGTCAGGTTGTAATGTAAATCATCATAGCTTTGGTGAGGTGTGTCATCTGAGATGTAGTAGAACTGTCCTCCAATGGTCTCAGCCTTCTTGGGGTCCCGCAGAGCCCTGCAGGCCAGAATATGTGCCCAGGCCGCGTTGCTCACATAAACTGGGTTAACTACAGAGAACTTTCCTGTATTTTCCAGGACTCCATTGTTCCCGAGGGCCCTATTCACAATTCCAGAAAGTGTAGGGCTTCCTTTCCCGTAGATGTACGTGGGCCTTAAGGAACAAGTCCACAAGGTGCCCCCATTTTTCAGAGTGCTCCCATTTGCTTCCAGCACGGCCTTCTCAGCCAGCTTTTTGCTGTATGGGTATGGATTTGTCCATGTAGCTTCATGATGCTCTTCCTCGTGGGCATTCTGGATGATCTCATTATAGGAGTTGGGTCCAGCAACTGCTATTGAGCTGGTGTAAATGAAGACTGGCACACTAGCTTGGATGCAGGCCTCCAACAGGAACTGGGTACCTGTTCATGGGGAACAAGTTGTCAGTGGCAGAAAATAACCCTAAGGCACCATGGCCACAGTTTCTCCTGTATTTCCATCTGTTAGCCCAACAGAGGGGGTTACTCCTGGTCCAAGTACATTGTTCCTTGTCCTAGATTTACATGTGCCATGGTAAAGTCCCAGGAAAAATGCAGAAAAGAGACTGACCTTTGTATTCTGTAATGAGGAATTTCTTGCTTTGTGGGTTTGGAAACCTGTCTTGCTTTGATATGTGTGTATAATTTGATTTTACAAATGTACATAGAAGCTAGGTGTGGTGGTGCTGCACCACCTGTAACACCAGTGGCTCGGGAGGCTAGGCAGGAGGATCACAATTTCAAAGCTAGCCTCAGCAACTTAGTGAGCCCTAAACAACCTAGCAAGACCCTGTTTCAAAGTAAAAAAATAAAAAGGGCTGGGGATGTAGCTTAGTGGTATAGTAACCCTGGGTTCAATCCCTAGTGCCAAAATCTATGTACATAGGTTTGCTAGTTTATATTTTGCCAACCTAAAAATTAACAAAATCCCATTGGCACTAGGGATATAACTCAGTGGTAGAGTACTTCATTAGCATACTTTGGGTCCCAGGTTTGGTCCCTAGCACTATCAAGAAAATAATAAATAAATAAATAAATAAATGTCAAGAGCCATCTGTGGGCTTTGTGTGAACATTGCGCATT
Organism: Geosciurus inauris; assembly: GCA_004024805.1. Classification (NCBI taxonomy): domain Eukaryota; kingdom Metazoa; phylum Chordata; class Mammalia; order Rodentia; family Sciuridae; genus Geosciurus; species Geosciurus inauris. Next base: position 44,280 of record PVHX01014548.1, on the reverse strand, counting down.
GAAGCCTAATGAATAAGAGAATCTGGTATCTGGGAACTTCCAGTGGACACTTCCTTTGGTTGACTGCCCAGGCACATTGTGAGCCCTATTCAAGCTCTGCCAGGTCTCACACAGCACTGGAGATGTGTGACCTGCCAAGATGCCAATCTACCTGTTGACTGCAAGATGTCATGAAACAAGACCCCACCCCTGAAACCCTATCTCTGCCTTTGATGTACTCCCTTAAATAAACCACAGGAGCCATTTTCTTGTTGTCTAGCTCCAGCTTCTGTGTGGACTGGCCCTATCAGGGGCTCCATCTTTTTGAAACTATCTTTCCGACTTTGTGTTTTGTTCTTCACTAATTATTCTAGACTTTAATTTGTCAGGTGGCTTACACCCTCCTTGGCAGGAAGAAGAACCCCCTAAGGAGGCGTTGGCCACTTCCCAATAAATAAGTAAATAAATAAATACATTTGTCATACATATCACTTCATTAAAGATAGGTCCCTTTTACATCTATAAAGTCAGAAGCCCATACTTTCGAGGACAGTTGGAATTTTACATTATGCCAGCTCACGCACAGTTGTTTATAGGTAAAATGCACTCTTAAATAGACATTACAGTGCTGCTGTGTTATACATTTGTTAAAGATCAATAAAAACTTTGTCACAAGGATATTGTTTAAGTCACTGAATGAATGGTTATTGAGTTATGGGGAGCTCCTGGAGACCCAGCTTCTTTTCCTGACTGTGCGTTCCCTCAAAGGTCACTCCAACTCTGTGACTCTGTTTACTTAGTTATGAGCAGGAGGGGTGATCCTCATTCCCTTTACTTAGCATTCCGGAGTCCCACTCTGAACTTTTCTGTTGAGCCTGGTTGAAATTGAAACGAAAGGTGAGCCTTCTATTGAGAGCACCTATAATATTAGAATTCTGTGGAGCACATGGAGCAATGTAGACCTGCAGGTCCTAGAGGTGATTCAGATCTGCCTTGCCTTAAAGAAGGAAGGAATGTCCTGGATAAAGGATTATGTATATAGGAATTTATTTATTCACCATTTAAAATATTTTTGCAATCTGATTTTCTGAAGAGAGAGCCTCGCTTTTTAAAAAACAAACTGTTCTCTAGAAGATGTGGGGTTAGTTTGCTAACAGGGAAAAAATGATCACCACTGTATAGTATTTTCTAAGCCTTGACAACATATTTGTAATTTGTGCTTCCTCTGATGCCTCTTTCATTTCAAATCCACTATTGGATGAAGCAGAGGGTAGGCTTCCTGAGGCAGGAAGTAGTAATGAAACTGGTTAGTCCTAGTTCATTCTGCAGTGTGTGGGTGTGTGTTTGTGTGTGTGCATGTGTTAAGGGAACCATGAAGGGTTTTTTAGATAATGATGTGAAGGACTAAAAGGCCCCTTTGGTGGAATTGGGAAAGGAGTCTCTGAATCATTAAATGTGGAAATCTAGTCATTGAGGACAGAAGGGCCAGGGCTGGGGTTGCTCTGGTGTGGGAGTGTCTGGTCTCTGAGGCTCAGCCTAGCAAGCTTCCTTAGGCAAATATATCTAATTTGAAGTGCAAGAAGGCAGCAAATTACAAAGAGGCACCTAGCATTTAGTAATGAGGGTCTAAGGAGGAGTTACTTTGGTCACCCCTGTCGGACCTTCTCTACAAGAGTGGACTCAAGAGTGAGTTGAAGAGATAGATAGTATTATGGACAATGGAAAGTGATTATTTCTGAAAAAACATCATGAGGTGAGGAGTACTGGACCATTGTGTCTCATCAAACCTCTGTGGGCCTGCTTTGCTAGTGTTCTGGAGAAGAATCTTTCCCTGAGGTGGGCAGAAGGGCTCTGGATGTTCCCATCAGCCCTAATATAAGAGCTAGGAGCATGAAGGAATAGTAGAGTTCATGGCAGATGCACCCAAAGGTGTGAGTTTCAATTCCTATTTTTCTACTGATTACTTAGGGAGACTTGCCCCATCTCAGCCCTGGATTTCTCATTTAAAACCCTGAGAATAACAGCCTTGAGCTTTGTCATCTGGAAGAGGTGAGCAAAGACACCTGGGCCAGAGAACAGCAGGTTTCCGTGGTGGAGACTTCTCTACCCCTCCTCATCCTGCTTTGCCACCCTCAGCTCCACCTGCTCCATGTTGTCCCAGGCCACTCTACCTTTCAGATTGACATTCATGATGGTTTGTCTCTTACTGATATCCCAGATATCAACAATAGCAGCTGTGTGAATGACGACGGAGACGCCTTGGCAGGCTCTCTTCAGGCACTGGGCATCCAGAATGTCTCCTTCCAATATTGTCACCTTGGACTTTGTCTGCAACCCTGTGGGCATACAAGGCAGGTGATTAGGAAGCTTTTTGGATGGGCTTAAAATTTCCTGATAAAGCAGACCATTGCCTATATCTTCAAGGGCCATTATGGAGAGGAGGGAGAGTGTTAGGGAGGGACATCTTCCAGGGAAAAAACAAGTAAAGAAATGCCCAGAAGTCAGAACATGTAGCATTTGCTCAGAAAGAAAATAATGACTGTTTTTAATCACATTCTAGTTTGAACCTGAGAAGAGAGCCTCAGAGAAGTGTGCCTGGAACACAACAGTTGTTCAAATATTCATGGGAAGTTTATCACTTTCATTAAGGGAAGGTGTGGAGATCTGGATTTGAAAATCCAGATCTGGGGGAAATTAGAATTTAATTTTATAAGAATGAGGAAGTATGTATGTATTTGGAATTGATGGAGAAGCAGACACAGAATGCAGCATAGGAAGCTAACCTTGGCCTCAGCATCTTAAATGCACAGCTACGAGGTGTAAGAGAGAGGCAGGGTAAGCAACAGATTAATGGGAATGTCTCTTCTTCAGGCCTGTTGAGGAGGAACCAAGTCCCAACAGTGGGAGCAGAGGAGAGAGACCCACAAGGTGAGACTATCAGGCCTCCCCCTGACAGGTCCTGGTACTCACTGGGTCTGAGCTGAGCAGAAAATGCAGAGATCATATCAGCCCACGTGTTTCCTGCTCATGTGACTGCAAAGAGAGTGGAGCCATTGACAGGGAGTTTAGAATGGGCTCTAATGACGGATTTAATGGAATGTCTTATCAGATATTATCAAAAGCAGACACTGATTCTGAAAATGAATCAGCTTCCAAAGTACATACACTGCAACAACCTAGTACTGGGCAGTGGATACAACATCAGTGTCTTCAGGCTCCTCCAATCCTCAGAAATGACCCTGCCAGGTACATTGGCTCCTCAAATTAGTCCACGAAGCCCACACTGTGCTGCATGCTATCTGTGTCAATATCCTACTTGGCTGTGCTTTATAAATTCTTCATAAATTCTAGTTTGCTTCCTTCCTTTCCTAATTATCTCGTGGGATGTCTGTGTCTCCTGTATAGGTGAGGAGAGTGAAGCTCAGAGAAGTCAGAGTCAGCTCTAAACACATACTTGTAGTGAAGGATCCACCTTGGCTCTTCCTCCAAGCCTTGCTCACTGTCCTCTGCAGTCCAAGGGCAGCACTGGTTGTTTGAAACCAACTTTTCTGAGCCAGAGTATAGAGAAGCCAACTGAATTGAAATTGGCCATTCTGCACTAGAACTGCAAGGGGGACCATCAGAGGAGAAAGGCTGGGCTAGGCAAGGCCTTTCCTGGGGTACCAGTAGAACTGCTTGTCTCCTTAATCCTCTGTGGAGTTTTGTGTCCTCCAGATTCCTTCCCCTTGCAGGCAATTCCAGGAAGGCCCTGTAGTGGAGGAGGGCAGGGCAAGGGTATGAGAAGGAGGTGGGTTTGGCCTGAGAGTGGCATTGCTCTGGCTAAATCTCTTGTATCTGCTCCTTCCTCTGAGTCTTCTTTGCTGCTGCCTTCAGAACTGGTTCAAAGGAACTGCTTAGACAGGGAAGCAAAGCCCAAATTACAGATGGAAGTGAACCCTCACTGTTAGTGCTCAGGCACCCTGAGAGCCAGAAAAGGGTAGTTTGGGTACTTCATGGTGGACCCATAGGTCCTACCTTGTCCAAGACACTGAGGGCTTAGCATCTGTTGTAGCTGGAACACCCAGTTGCTTTTCTGGTGTGAGCTGTACTGGAAGAACCGGAGATAAATAACTGTACTAACTAGTCTTTAAGAGCTAAGATGCTGGAGCTGGAGCTCCTGGTCTCAAACCCCACATGCCTTCTTCCTGTGGGCCCTTGGACAAATTAATCAACCTCTGTGAGTTCCTTTTCTCATTTTCAGAAAAGAATATCAGTGTTACCTATTTCCTATTGCTGTCCTGAGAAGTTAATGAATCTACACTGTGAATGTGTTGCACCCAAAATATGTGACTGGCAAGGAAAGAACTCAGTCAGAATTCTTCATTTCTTCCTTTGTGCAGCCCCTGAGTTATTGCCAGGATATTCCTGTATGCTGAGTATTGCTGTTTCCTGCCATTAGACGTAAAATTGCAAATATTTGTGCGATATAATCATTCGTCAATAGTATTTTCTTTATTTTTAAAAAGAGACCCACTTGAAGCAGATAGGGGAGGTATATGGGACAATGGAAGATGTCAGGAAGGGACAGGAAGAGCTGTGCATTGGGTATGGTCCCAGAGTGCTATCCAGGGACTCCTGTATGCAGGGTAGTGTTCTCCATGCCATGTGTGCCCCCAGGCTGGGCACGGTGGCAGAAAGTCGATGTGGCAAACAGGGATCAATGAGAGGGTCTGAAGACTCATTGTGCCAAGAGTTAGCCAAGGCCAAGTGATGGGGCTCCACAGGTCACACTCTACTCTGTGGTCTGCTCTCAAAAATCAGAAGACTTTGGACAGTCACCTCTCCCTTCTGAACTTTAATACCCTCACTGTCCAGAGGTTTGATCCCCCTTCAAACTTCCTCAAAGGGTTGCTTTGAGGATCTGAGGATGAAGCAACTTGGAAATGCACTGTTAATGCAGCTAATGCATTTGTGCTGGGGAAGAAATTTTGGCAAAGAATACTGAGTAGCTGCCCCAAATCTGCAGTCATTTTCTTTGTGGGGAGAAGAGCAGAGAATGGTCGTGAGAAAGATGTAGGAGGAATCCAGGTGAGGCATGTGTGGTGATGCTGGTCCTAAATCTGTCTCTGTTCTGCCCTATGCCCTGTCATGTACTAATTCATTCATGTGTTCTCTCACTCTCTCTCTCTCTTTCATACGTACGAACACACAAATTCATCTTTACCCCTCAGTTCCTTTAATGTCAATGCCATTGATGAGACTAAGTGACCCTCCCCCCAACAAACAAACAAAAAACAACCAAAACAAACCAACAAACAAACTAGACACAGAATAAGAGACAGAGTCCCATTGCTAAGGTTTCCTGTGAATGGCCCTCTGTAAATGTTGTATACCAATTGCCAAGTCCCAATCCTTCAGCATGTTAAAGCTCTATAGGCAGAGGAGAGAACCAATGTGTTCTAGAGGTCCAGTGGCTATTGAAGGCCGCCATGTCTAGTTCTGGTTTGTGTCAGAACCCAGTCACTGGAGAGCTGTGCAATGTCATTTCTACAATGCCACCTGATTCCTCTGGATGTGTAGACATAGGAGGATTCTTATGACTCCAAATTTCCTTCATTTGCTGGACAAAGAGACCCCTCCCGAACACATACTCAGGATTCACAATGGAGCCACACACTCATCACCAGCTCACTTACTAGACAATTCCTCCCTGTTTTGTGGCCTGAAGACTTTGTACAGTGCCCTGACCTCCTGCACCTCCTTCTCCTGCACCAACATACGGACTATCCTCTGGCCCAGAAACCCTCCTGCTCCTGTCACCAGGCAGCTCCACTTAGTCATGGTCAATGCAGGAAACAAAACACAGCAGGGAGCAGCTACGATGAAAGGTGACCCTGGAAAGGATAAAAAGAGAAGTCCAATGAGTACAGGTGCACAGAAAGTCTTTGTGATGATGTAGGGAAAACCTTCCTCCAAATCATTTTACCCACTATTATCTCACAGATCCCATAGTATGTGGGTGTTTCTGCTCACCAGCAAGCATGGAATCAATTCTGCAGAGGATACAAGCTGAGTGTCCTCTCCACTGAATGAATTCTGACACTCTTCTTGGAGATCGTGTCAGATCCCAAATGAGCAAGGACTCAGTCCCTATGACTCCCAACCACTGAAGATGACAGTTATAAACTCCATGTTGTTTCACTGTGCTGAGCAACGAGCTGAAAATTGAAATTCCCACAACATCCTCATCAAGTTTGATTAGGTTTCTTGAACAGTTTATAGAACTCAGAGGAATATCTACTTAAGTGTATGGGTTTATTATAAAAGATATTAAAAAGGGTACAGATAGAGAGATGCTTAGGGTGAGGTGTGGAGGAAAGGGCATTAACTTCCCTGCTCTTCCTGGATATACCACCATGAAAGTACTTGCCTGCCTTCACCTGTCTAGAAGTTCTCTGACCCCTGTACTTGGGGCTTTTATGGACACTTTACTAAACAGACGTGATGTAAGCATGGATCATTATTTCAAAATGTGATTGGACACCAAGAGGGTGATTAAATGCTAACCAACTGGATGGATAACCAAGTCAGGCAAGTTTGTTCATGTTCTTCAGCATTCCTTCCTTGAGGGTATGGGGCAGGACCCCTATAGAATGAGGACCTTCTTTGACGTGGCATACCTTAGGGAGGGATTTCAGCCAGGAACACACACACACACACAAGCATATATATATTAGTGTATATATATTAGTAAATATGTTTGTATCATTAACATATATTTGTGTGCATGTGTGTATATATATGTATATAAATAAATAAATAAATATTAGTGTCGTCATATCCTGGTGATTGAACATGGTTTCTTCACTACAAACTGATATACATCTCAAAAGAATCTGCTACATTCCCAGAATTCCACTCAATCTTAATAATTCATTCAGTTGGTCATATTATATGAATGTGTCTCCCAGGGTGAGACCCCTCAGGTTTGTAGACTTCTTGTCCATCTTGTCTCTTTCCAAGCAGGATTGTTCCTGGCAAACAAAATTTTCCATAATGACCCTGAAAGGGTGGGAGAAGAACATGTCCTGATTTAGCCCTGTCTCTCTCTTTCTGCAGTACCCTATCCACTCATTGTGTGGATCTAAGTGGCCATATTCATTGGTCTCATGGGGACGTGGATTGCTAGTTCTAACAGCGTTCCCAACCTAGAAGGAGGTTTTACGGAAGAGCATTATGTCCTACTTGAATGCACTCCTAAAATGTCCTCAGGGCAGCTCCCTACATTGCTGTCCCTCTTAATGCTCCAGGTTTCCAGTGGCTTTCTTCCTGACCATGTGGGCAGGTCTTTGGCCACTTCCCATGATTCAGAAAACCCCTGAGACAAACAGGAGCTTTTATCACTATTCAATTTCTCAGCATGCAATTGAACCTATTGAGCTGATTTGTTGTCTTCTTCAGGTAGAACAGCTTCTGTGGAAATAGGAGTTGTCGTTTCAACTTGGAGCTGTCACTCACAAACTACTTCGGTTATATCAGCTTCTGTGGAAATCAGATGTTGTTTCATGTTGGACCTGTCACCCACAAACCAAGAGGGTCTCTGTGGTTAGTTAAGATCTGTTTCTAGGTCTTGGTCCAAGTGTTGATAGTCCAGCAGCTCTTTACAGAGTTCCAGTCCTAGGGAAATGGGTTGTCTGCTTGTGATGCCCATGATGCCCTTCAGAAAAACCTCCTTTTAGTTTGGGAACGTTGTTAGAACTAGCAACTTCCTCTCTGCCTCCCTCAGGTAGCATAGTTGTGTGTAAACCATTTCCGTTTGAGTCAGGTCTCCTTGGGCAGTACCATACTCAGTAGAGTATATCTCAAGGCATCATGGTATTTCAGGTTTCAAGGCAATTTTTATGAACTCTATTTATGAGGCTAGCTTGATTAATGTCTGAAAGATGGAAAGAAATATAAAAATGGTCCAAACCAAAATGGGCTTATTGTGATCAACCCTCACAAAAAATAAATGAGATCAGGAGTCACGAAGGAATGGTTTTCAGGCACAATTGCCTCATACTATGACAAAAGTCTCTGCCAGAAGCATACCTTGAAGGAAGGCCATGGCCATCTGAGTCAAAAAAATTCTTTTGTAAGAGGTTCAAGATGACAGATTAGAGGAATTGCATTTCCAGTTGCCCTGTGGCTCAGGATTCAAGCAGTGGGTGTGCTGCTTTTTAGAAAAGTGGTTGAAAGAGAGACTTCACTGAAATTCAATATTGGGCAGTCACAAACTTTTGGGCTCATAGATTTGCATGCATTGAGCAAAGAACAAGAAGAAGTACATTGAAGCCAAGATGATTGTTGTAACAGCAGCAGCAGCACCAGCACCAATTTATTGTATAGGTTAAGAATGACACAGAAAGAAACACAATGGACATATTTGGCTTAGAAAAACCTATAGAGAAGGAAAGCAGTCTGGACTTAGCTGATCCAGAGGCTGCAAAGGAAACTGATGTTTGCAAAATGCCTTGAACTTCTCAACTGGCATGTGGTGAGCTGAGACTGGGAACCTACTTGAGGAAGCCATGCTGCAGTCTGCTGCTGTGGGAGCCCATGAGGTCATAGCAAATATTGCTACACCATCCCAGCAAGTGCCTACTGTGTGGTCTAGGATGAACCTAGCAGAAGGTGATTGAAAAGGCTCAGAGAAAATTGTACCCAGATGGATACAAGCCTGAGATATTGAGGGAAGAACAACTTGCTTTCCCTTTGCGTTTGGTAGCTCATGTGACCGGCTGAAGAAAGTCAGGACACTGAATAGGTAGGTATAAATACAATCAAGGACTAAGCCTGAGAAGGTCATATGCATGGGTAGTGGGGTGTGAGAGAACTATGGAGGATTAGCTCCCCTATCCTAGAATTTTTGGGAGACTTTTGAGATCCAGATTTCCAGCAGAGATCAGCATCTCCCAGTCCTAGAAGTGTATTGTTGATCCAGTCTCTACAGAGCAGATAGCATCCAGCAAATCCTAAAGGCCTGTTTAAATCTAAGCACCATCAACTAGAGCTCCCCACCCCCATACTGCAACAGCCCCAATCTGGGAGATCATGGATCTGGCCTGTCCAGACAAAAATCCAATTAATACTATTTCCCATTCCATCCTGCCTTATACTGGTTATGACCTAGTTAATCCATTCAAGGAGATTAATACAATGGTTAGGTTAAGGCTCTCATAACCCAATCATTCCACTTGTAATCTTTTTTGCATTGTCTTACACATGAGCTTTTAGGGGACACCTCACATCTAAACCATAATACCACCATTCTTATTTGTGTGGTGATTAGCTCTAGGTCTTCAACCAGCTTCAGTTTTAGGCCTCTCCAGCTTGCATCTCAGTGAGCAAAACAAAAAGAGGAAGGTGTTAACAATCCCTAGCCCATGCTTTAAGAGGGGTACATAGCCAAAGAAGAAATGAAAAGGATAGTTGAGCATAAACAGTGACCACCCATCCTCATCAATATTTTAGTTTTGACTACCTCAATGGAGAAAATTCTTCCATTTGCATTAAGAATCCTTTTCCTTTCTTTCTTTTCTTTTTTTTTCTTTTTCTTTTTTGTTGTTCTTGCTGTGCTGATTGGTTCATTGATACACATTTTTTTTCTCTTTTCTCCTTTCTGCAATATTTATGATTATTATTTTCATTTTTCTCATCTTTTGAGGATTATGATTCTTGTCTATTTTGGTTTTGTTTCCCTTTCCTTTCTTCTCCCTCTAATAGCCAAATTCTCTTGTTCTCTCATTCCCTTAGTTTCTTTGTTTTTTCTCTTTTTTTTATATGATCACTTGCTATGTTTCTTATGCTTTTTCTCTGTTCATATTTTGAACATTGTAAACTTTCTTTTACCTTATAACATTTTTGTTCTCTTAATGAGCTGTATTTTTAATCTTTTTTAGATCCATTTGGTTTATGAAACTTCTGACCCTACCATTCATGTTGTAGTTAATAGGACTATGAATGGCATAGTTGATATCTGCTGTTTAATGCCAGATCTAGTTCATGACTATTGTATTTACTGATGGGAATTGCTGAATCCATCTGCTTAAGCCAACTTTGTTGCTGCTCTGATGAAAATACTTGATAAGAACAATTTTAGAGGAGGAAAAGATATTTGGGGACTCACAGTTTCAGAGGTCTCAGTGCAAAGATGGCAAACTCCATTACTCTGGGTCTGAAGTGAGGAAGAACATCATGGCAGAAAGATGTGGAGGGAAGCAGCTCAGGACATGACAATCAGGAAGGAGAGTGAGTGAGGTGTGGGGAAGAGAGAGAGAGAGAGAGAGAGAGAGAGAGAGAGAGATAAAGGGAGGGGGAGACTACTCTCCTCACCACTGACAAGATATAAACCCCAAAGATACGCCCCAAATGACCTTTCTCCTCCAGTCACACCCTACCTACACACTATATCTTAAATATGACCCAGTTAATTCATTCAAGTGGATTAATGCAATGATTAATGCAACCCAATTATTTCACCTCTAAACTTATTTTGCATTGTTTTATACATAAGCTTTTGGGGGACAACTCACATCTAAACCATAACAACACCATTCCTGTTTGTGGTGATTAGCTCCACGTCTTTAAGAGGATCCCACTTTAGGGAAAGTGGAGACTCAAGCATGGACATATCATACAGTGTATCAAAATACACTAAGCATCACTAAAGAGCCAAAAAGGAAACTATACTACACAACCTATTTGGAAAATATTGAAAAATTCACAACAACCTGACATCCCAGAACACTTTGGCAAGAGAAATCTGTGCTCTAACAAGTCCTACACTTAAGAGTGGAAGAAAAACCCATCCAAAAAGATGCATAGAATCCAAAAAGAGAATACAAGAAATATGAAAAAACAAGATTAAATGACACTTAAAATTTGTAATTTACCAGCAACTGAATCCAAAGATATTTAGAAGAATAAAATGCCAGATAAAAAAACCCAAAAGTTCATGAAAATGATCAATGAATTTCACTAGAAAACAAATAAATGACTTATTAAATAGATGAAGAAAGTATGGAATATGAAAGAGAAATTTAGTAAGGAGATAGAGATATTTCAAAAGAACCAAACAGAAATCTTAGAAATAAAGACACAATAAATCAAATAAAATGTTCAATTTAAAGTCTTTCTAACAGAGGAGACCATGCTGAAGACTAAATCTCAGATTTGGAAGACAAAATGACTAGACTTGAATAATCAGACAATATTAAAGAAAAGAAAATAAATAATATCCATGACCAGAATATACCAGATCTCTAGGACAATATTAAGAGATCAAAATTTAAAATAATTGGAATTGAAAAAGGTTGTGGCATATAGGCTAATGACATGGGCAACCTCAGGGAAATAGCAACTGAAAAGTTTCCAAACCTTGAGAATGAGGTGACATTCAGATATAGGAGGTATTCAGAAATCCAGGTAGACAAGATCAAAAAAGAACCTCTCTCCAATATATTATAATTAAAATACCTAACATACAGAACAGGATAGAATTTTAAAGACCTCAAGGGAAAAATATCAGGTCACATTTAGGGGCAAGCCAATAAGAATTAGTTGTTTGCTCAGCAGAAATTCTACAATTCAGGAGTTCTTGCAATGATGTGTTCCAAGACCTGAAAGAAAATAACTGTCAGTAAAAATGGTTATTTCCAGAAAAGCTATCCTTCTGAATCAAAGAAGAAATAAAAACATTACAAAATAACCAGAAGCTAAAGGAATTTATGACAATGAAGCTGGCACTACAGAAAATACTTAAAAAACATGAGAGAGAATAAATAAAACACAAACCACAAAGCCTGAAAATGGGCATATCTCATTTGACAAGTATTTAAGCAAATGAGAACAAGGCTAAATTAAACATTAGAAATAAATTAAATTGGCAGGAATTAATAAACACCCCTTTATGATAATACTGAAGGCAAATGGTCTGAATTTGCCAATCTAAAGGTGTAAGTTGGCAGAATGGATAAAAAAAAGCATACACAGCTATGTGTTGTTTGCAAAAGATGCACCTCACAGGAAAAAGAGAGCCACAGGATAAAAGTGAAGGAATGAAATAGCTATATCCTGCAAATGGACCTCACAAACAAGCAAAAGTAGTAGTCTTATATCAAAACATGAAGACTTCAAATCAAAATTAATTGGAAGAGACAAAGAAGATCACTTCATGTCAGTAAAGAAAAAAATCCAGCAGGAAATCATAACAATAGTAAACATTTAGACCTCAAACACTAGTGTACCTAATTACATTAAACAGATACTACTAAAATACACAGACCCCTGTATAAAAATATGAGGAATTTCAATGACCCTCTCTCACCAATAGATAGGTCATCTGAACATAGACTCATTCAGGTCTCTTAAGACCTAAAAATATTATAAATCAAATGGACTTAACAGATCTCTATAGAATGTTTTATCCAAACCCAGCTGAATTCCATTTCTTCTTAGTTGGTCATGGAACCTCCTCCAAAAAGACTATATTTTAGATCACAAAGCAAATCTTATCAAATAAAAAAATCAATATAATTCCTCACATATCATCTGATCATAATGAAATAAAATTAGAAATCAACACATACAAAAAAACTACATAAACTATATTATAAATAAAACATAAAGAATAAACTAGACTTTTGAGTGATTAATGAGTGATAGAGAAAAACAGGAGAGAAATCTAAAAATTCTTATAATGGAACAATAGTGATACAACATACAAGAATATGTGGGACAGTATGTAGGTCATTCTAAGAGGAAAGTTTATAGCTTGAGTGCCTACATAAAAAATAACAAACATTCCAAGTAAACAGCTTAATGATGCATCTCATCACCCTTGTAAAGCAAAACAAATTAATTCCAAAACAAGGAGACAAAAAAATATTAAGATCAGAGCTGACATCAATGAAATAGGGAAAAATAGTAAATAGATACAATAGATGAAATGAAGTGTTGGTTCTTTGAAAAGATAAACAAGATTGATCAACTCTTAACCAGAGAGAGAGAGAAAGAGAGAGAGAGAAAGAGAAGACTAAAAGTTAGTAAAATTAGAGTTAAAAAGGAGACACACATCACAGAAATCCAGAAGATCATTAGGAACTCTTTTGAAAAGTTATACTCCAATAAATTGGAAAATCTAAAAGAAATGGGTACATATGGCATGCCAAAATTGAATCAAGAGGACATAGATAATATAAATGGAGCAATAATGAACAATGAGTTAAAAACAGTAATAAAAAGACTTCCAAGAAAGAAAAGCTCATGACCAGATGAATTCTCAGCTGAATTCTTCCAAACATTTAAAGAGCTAATTCCAATACCCCTCAAACTATCCCATGAAATGGAATGAATAAAATTTGTTTTGTGAAGCCAGTAACACCCTTATATCAAAACTAGATCACATCAAGGAAAGAAAACTACAGACCAATATCTCCAATGAACTAGATACAAGAATCCTTAATTATGCAAATCAAAACAAAACAAACAAACAAAATCCCATGAGGAAATAAGCAAATAAATCTCCACTCTCAAATCCAAAACTAACCAACAAAGGATCCCACAAATATGGAAATAGATGAAATTCCAGAGAAAGATTATAAACATTTGATTATTAAATTGTTCAATGAAATAAAAGAAGATCTAGAAAATGAATTATGAGAGAAAAGCCAGTAGACAAAATGCCATTTCAACAAAGAAACAGATATTTTAAAAAATGAGAACTCCTGGAAATGAAGGTCACAATGAATCAAATTAGAAATTCACTTGAGCCAGGTGTGATGGCACATGACTGTGATACCAGCAGCTTGGGAGGTAGAGGCAACAGTATCACAGATTCAAAGCCAACCTCAGCAGCTTAGCAAGACCCTATCTCAAAATAAAATATAAAAAGTACTGGGAGATATAGCTCAATGGTTAAGGCCCAGGTAGGAAACAAAATAAACAAGCAAATAAATAAATAAATAAATAAATAAATAAAAGTAAATAAATAATCACTTGAAATTATTACTGATGGGAAACAAATTGGTGCAACCATTCTGGAAAGCAGTATGGGGATTCCTTAGAAAACTTGGAATGGAACCACCATTTGACCCAGCTATCATGCTTTTGGGTCTACACCCAAAGGATTTAAAATCAGCACACTACAGTGATGCAGCCACATCAATGTTTATAGCAACTCAATTCACAATAGCTGAACTATGGAACAAACCTAGATGCCCTTCAATAAATGAATGGATAAACAAACTGGTTTATATACACAATGGAATATTACTCAGCATTAAAAGAGAATAAAATTACAACATTTGCAGGTAAATGGATGGAGCTGAAGAATATCATGCTAAGTGAAGTAAGCCAATCCCCAAAAATAAAAGGCCAAATGTTTTCTCTGACAAGTGGATGCTGATCGATAACTGGAGGCGAGTAGGGTCATGGGAAGTATGGAGGAATGTTGTATTGGGCAAAGGAGAGGAAGAAGAGGGGAGGGAGCATAGGGATAGGAAATATGGTGAAATGAGATGGATATCATTACCCTGAGTACATGTATTGATTGCATGAATTGTGTGACTCTACATTGTGTACAACCAGAGAAATAAAAAGTTGTGCTCCATTTGTGTACAATGAATTGAAATGCATTCTGCTGTCATGTATAACTAATAAGAACAAATAAAAAACATAAATAAATAAATTGCTTGAAAGCATTACCAACAGATTACATTGCATTGAAAACAGAACTTCAGGCCTCAGAGACAAGGTATACAAATTTTAATGCAATTAAAAAAAAGTAAATGAATAAAAGACCATGAGCAGAGTATACAAGAACTCTGGAACTGCATCAAAAGAACAAACCTGGGATAGAATAGAACAGCTAATGGCATTAGTATTTTCAATGAGATAGTAACAGAAAACTTGACTCATGTCAGAAATGATATAGACATTTATACAGGAGGTATATAGGACCCCTAATAAAGATCAGAAGAGAAATTCTCCAAGATATATCATAATCAAAATGCCTAAAATAGAAAATAAGGAAAGAGCATTAAAAGCTATGAGAGAACAACATCAGGTCATATTTAGAGGCAAAACAATAAGTCTCACCTCTGATTTTTTAAGAGACCCGAAAATCAAGGAGGGCTTGGATGGAGATACTCACCAATGAAGATTGCTAGATCTAGCAAAACTGTCTTTCAAAATACTTGAGGAAATAAAAATTTTCTGTCGTAAAGTTAAACTAAAAGAACTTATGACCATGAAGCCAGCACTTCAAAGAATACTTAAAGAAATGCTACACACAGAGAAATTTAAAAACAATCCCTGAAGCCCTCAAATTGGTAAATATTACTAGAAGAGTAACCAACTAAATAAAAATCAAGACAAATAAATCAAATAGCAAACAAATCAAAATGGCAGAGTCACAAGCACATACCTATAATAAGAATGAATGTAAATGGTCTTGACTCCCCAATTAAAAGACACAAATTAGGAGACTGGATCAAAAAACATGATTAAACTATATGATGTTTGAAAGTGACTTATCAAATAGGCAAAGGCACCCACAAGTTAAAGATAATAGGATGGAAAAAAATATTCCACAAAAACGGTGTCTGAACAAAGGCAGAAGTAGCTATTTTCATATCTGACAATGCAGATTTTAAGCAAAAATTAATCATAAGAAACAAAGAGGGCCACTATATTCTGATAAAAGGAACAATCCAACAAGAAGCTATAACAATAATAAACACATATGTCTCAAATGTCAGTGCACTGAAATACATTAACAAAAATATAACAAAAGAAAACATTTCCTGACATGAAATCCCAGATAGACCCAATGCAATAATCCTGAGTGATTCCAACACACCCTTATCACTAATAGAAAGGTCATGTAAACATAAAATCAATAAAGATATTACCAATTTAATACTATAAATCAAATTGACTTAATAGACATGTACAGAATATTTTACTCCAAAATTGTTGAATTTACTTTCTTTTCAGCAGCTCATGGAAATTTCTTCCAAAATAGATCATATTCTAGGACACAATGTAAGTCTTAGCAAATACAAAATAATTGATGTAATCCCTTGTATCCTATCAGAATATAATGGAATGAAACTAGAAATCAACAGCAATAAAAATAATAGAAACCACACAAACACATGGAAATTAAACAATAATCTTTTAAATGAAGAATGGATCATAGATAAAGTGAGGAAAGAAATCAAGAAATTTTAGTAAATAAATGGGAGCAGAGAGAGACAAATTACCAAAATCTCTGGACAGTATGAAAGCAGTTCTAAGAGGAAAATTTATAGTATTGAGTGCCTCCACTAAAAAACAAAGACACTGTAACACAGTAATGTCACATAACAATGCTTTATTCACATGTTTATCATAATGCTTGTGTAAACAAACTTATGTTGCTTGTCATATAAAAGTAGAGCACATACAATAATGTACATAATACTTGCTAATGATAAAATGACTTTGCCACTGGTTTATGTATTGACTATACTATACCTTTTATTGTTCTTTTAAAGTGTGCTCTTTCTACTTGCAAAAGAAGAGTTTACTGTAAACAGTAAAAAACAAAAAAACAAAAACAAACAAACAAAAAACAAAAGAGATCTCAATTAAGTTTACACTCCATTTCAAGGTCTTAGAAAAGGAAGAATAAACTAATTCCAAACCTAGCAAAAGACAGGAAATAACAAAAGTCAGCACTAAAATTAATCATGAGAATAAAAATCAATAAATACACATATGATCAATGCAAAAAAGAATTGGTTTTATGAAAATATAAATATGATTAATAACCCTGTAGCCGAACTAAAGGAAAGAGAGAGAAGACCAAAATCAACAAGATTAGATATGAAAAAGGAGCTATCATTCCAGATATATCTGAAATCCAGAGGATTTCAAATTAGAAAGTATTTGAAAAGTTATACTCCTATAAAGTGGAAAACCTAGAAGACCTTGACAAATTTCTAGATGCATCAGATCTACCTGAACTGAACCAGGAAGATATAGAAAACAGAAACAGATCTATATCAAGTAATAAAATTGAAGTAGCACTTAAAAGCCTTCCATCAATGAAAAGCCCAGGACCAGATGGATATCCAGCTGAGTTCTACTACATCTTTAAAGAAGAACTAACAACAATCTTGCTCAAATTATTCCATGAAATTAAAAAGGAGGGAACACTGATTCTATCAAGCCAATATAAACCTGACACCAAAACTAGATAATGACACATCAAGGAAAGAAAAGTATAGAGCAATATCCCTGATGAAGATAGATTCAAAATTTTTTTATAAACTATTGGCAAACTTTATTCAAAAACACATAAAGAAGATAATGCACCATGATCAAGTGGGCTTTATCCAGGGGTGCAACATTTGTTCAAATATGCAAATCAATAAATGTTGCTTACAACTTAAATAAAACTAAGAACGTGAATCATATGATGTTCTCAACAGATGCAAAAAGGCCTTTAATACATTCTAGCATCCATTCATGTTAAAAATGCTGGATAAAGTAGGAACAGAAGGAACTTACCTCAGCATTATAAAGGCTATGTATACAAACTCAAAACCAACATAATACTGAACAGAGAAACAATGAAAGTATTTCCTATAACTCATGGATGACACAAGGCTGTTCACTCATCCCACTTCTATATGACATAGTTTTTGAAACTCTAGCCAGAGCAATCAGGCAAGAGAAGGAAATTAAAGGGATACAAATAGGAAGTCAAACTATCTGTTGGATGATTACATGATCCTATTATCTAGAAGGCCCCCAAAACCCTACCAGAAGGCTTATAGAGCTAATAAATGAGTTCAGCAAAGCAGCAGGATACAAGAACAACACTCACAAATCAAAAACTTTACTCCAACAGTGATTCATTTGAGAAAGAAATCAGGAAAAAAACCCTTTTCTTAATAATCTTACAGAAAAATACTATAAGCAGGTGAGAGATTCCTACAAAGAAAATTATAAAACATTGAATAAAAAAATTGAAGAACTTAGAAAATGGAAAGTCCTCCTATGTTCTTGGTTAGACAAAATTAATATTGTAAAAATGACCATACTAAGAAGAGTAAAATGCAGATTCTATGCAATCCTCATCAAAATACCAATGGCACTGTTCACAGAACTAGAAAAACCAGTCCTTAAATTTATTTGGAAGAATAAAGACTCAGAATAGAAAATATATTTCTGAGTAAGAATAGTGATGCAGGAGGCATCAGAATACCCAATTTCTAATAATACTACACAGATATAGTAACAAACACAGCATGTTACTGGCATCAAAATAGACAAGAAAATTAATATAACAGAAGGCTAATACACATACTTAAAGCCATCTGATACTTGATAAAGTTGCCAAAAATATATATTAGAGAAAAGATATTCTTTGTAACAAACAGTGCTGGGAAAACTAGAATATGTATCAGAATATATGAGTGAATCTTTCATATGTATAAGAATGAAATTATATCCCTATCTCTCACCCTGCAGAAAAGACAAATCAAAATGGATCAAAGACTTAGGAGTTAGACCAGAAACCTTGCAACTGCTAGAAGAAAATAGGGTCAATGATCCATAATATTGGTGCAGTCACTGTTCTCCTCAGCAAGACTTCTAAAGCCCAAGAAATAAGACCAAGAATCAATAAATGGGATGCCATAAAATTTAAAAAAGCATCTGCACCACAAAGGAAATTAGTAAGAGTATAAAGAGAGTGCCTACAGAATGGGAAAAATGTTGTCAGCTACTCTTCTGAGAGGGATTAATATCCAGAATATATAAAGGACTCAAAAACCTCTATGCCAAAAAAAAACAAATAATCAATAATGGGAGAAAGAACTAATAGACTATACTCAAAAGTTGAAATACAAATGATCAACAAATATAAGAAAAAAATGTACATCTCTAGCAATCAGAGAAATGCAAATCAAAACAGTACTAAGATTTTTCTCACTCCAGTCGGAATGGCAATTATCAATAAAAAAGTAATAACAAATGCTTGTGAGGATGTGGGGGAAAAGATACACTCATACATTGTTGGTGGGAATACAAATTAGTACAACCACTCTTGAAAGCAAGATGGAGATTCCTCAAAAAGCTAGGAACGGAACTTCCATATGACCCAGCTATCCCACTTCTTGATATTTATCTAAAAGAATTAAAAGCAGCATACTGTAGAGATGCATCCATTTCAGTGTTTATAGCAGCACAATTCACAAGATCCAAATTATGGAATTAGCCCTGATACCTGTCAACAGATGAATGGATCTAGAAAATGTGGTATATATATACAATGGAGGTTCACCTAGCCATAAAGAAGAATGAATTATGGCATTTTCAGCTAAATGGATGGAAAAAGAGAGCATCATGCTAAGTGAAATAAGCCAGACTCAGAAAATCAAGAGTTGAATGTTTTCTTTCACATGTGGAAGATAGAACAAAATAAAAGAAAGAGCCAGGTGCAGTGGCATATACCTATAATCTCAGTGGCTCAGAGAGGCTGAGGCAGCAGGATTGCAAGTTCAAAGCCAGCCTCAGCAACTTAGAAAGACCTGAGGTAACATTAAGATATTGTCTCAAAGTAAACAAATGAAAAGATCTAGGGATGTAGCTCAGTGGTTAAGTGCCCCTGGGTTCAATCCCTGGTACAGAAAGAAAAAAGAAAGAAAGAAGAAATAATGTGGTGGTGATAAGGGGATAAGATACTACAAATATATATGGAAGATCAATGGAGTAGAAGGAGGAGATCCAGAGGGAAGGAGGACGGATGGGAAAAGAGAGAAAATATGGAACAAATTTAACAAAAACACATTATATTCATATATAAATGTTCCATAGGAAATTTCTCTTTTATGTATATCTAGAAAGTACCCATAAAAATACTAAGTAAATGAATTAAAGGAAGACAAGTAAAAGAAGGAGAATGAGGGAAGTAGGAGGGGAGAGAAAGGAGGAAAACATGGATTAAAATCATACCCTTTGTAAAAACGAATTCAACTACTATGTATAACTATGATGCTCTAATATATAAAATTCACTCTTAAAACATGAAGAAATCTATTTGCATAGTGGGCATGTAATCTATCCTACTACATGTACATGTATTCTCCCCTTGTAGGCATGTTACAACCCTCCATATTTTGGCCTGCTGTTGTCAGGGAGTGCAAAAGTAATAAAATATCCAAATCCTCAAAAAAACCTTAATAAAATAATAGCAAATTATATTCAACAACCTATTAAAAAGATTAACATCATGACCAAGTTGGTTTTATTCCAGGGTTGCAAGAATGGTTTAACATATGCTAATCAATAAATGAAATTTAACACCTAAAGAGAATTAACCATAAAAATCACACAATCATCTCAATAGATACAGAGAAAGTTTTCAATAAAATTCAGCATGAATTCATGATAAAAAGACTGAAGAAACTAGGGTTAGAAGGAGCTTTCCTCACCATCCTAATGAAAATCTTCAGCAAACATAAAGTCAGCATCATAGTGAATGGGGAAAATTTGAAAGCATTTCTTTAAATTTCAGAGCAAGACATGGATGTCCACTTTCATCATTTCTATTCAATACTGTACTTAAAATCCTAATCAGCACAATTATGCAATGGAAAACAATAAAATGGATAAAAATAGGAAAGGAAGGAGTCAAATTAACTGGTTGCAGATGATATGATCTTATATTTAGAAGACCCAAAAAGCTTCATCATAAGACTGCTAGAGCTAATAAACAAATTTATCAAAGGAACAGGTTACAAAATGAACATACAAAAATTAATAACTTGCCTATACACTAATAATGAATTTGCTGAGAAAAAAATCAGGAAAACAATTCCATTTTCAAAAAACAAACAAATATCAAAAACCTAGGAATAAATCTAACCAAGCAGGAAAAAGACATCTCCAATGGAAACAACAGAACACTGTAGAGAAAAACTGAAGAAGATCTTAGAATGTAGGGAAAAAAATCCCCAAAACATGTTCATGGATAGGCAAATTAATATTGCTAAAAATTCATACTACCAAAAGCAATGTATGTTCAGCTTAATCATCATCAAAATACCAATCACATTCTTCATAGAACTGGAAAAACAGGCCTAAAATTTTTTTGGAAAAATAAAGATTCAGATTAGCTAAAGCAATTCTAAAGAAGAAGAAGGAGGAGGAGGAGGAGCAGGAGGAGGAGGAGGAGGGAGCTGCAACCCTGAGTTTTGGAGGCATTACAATACCTGACTTTGAATTATACTATAGAGCTATAGTACCAAAAACTCCATGGTACTGGCATAAAAAGAGACACAATAGACCAATGGAACCAATAGAAGACATGCAGAGAGACAAACCCACACAGATACACTCAACTGATCCTTGACAAAAGTGCAAAAAGTATACACTAGAGTACAGACAGCCTTTTCAACAAAAGGTGCTGGGAAAACTGGTTAGCCATATGTAGAAGAGTGAAACTAGACCCTAGTCTCTTACTCTGCATATAATCAACTCAAAATGGATCAAAGATCTAAGAATTAGACCAGAAACTAAGCAACCCTTGGAAGAAAATATAGGGTAAGCATTCCAGTATACAGGCTTAGGCAACAACTCTTTCAATTGAACTTCTAAAGTTCAGGAATTAAAAATGGGGTGGCATCAAATTCTGCAGAGCAAAGAAAATAATTAATGTGGAGAACCTACAGAATGAGATAAAATATTTGCTATTCTTCAGACAGAGGCTTAATATCCAGAATATATTTTAAAAACCCTCAAAAATCACAACCCAGTGAATAAGTGGGCAAATGAACTAAATAGACACTTCTAAAAAGAGAAAAATACAAATGGCTAACAACTAGAAAAGTATCCAACATTTTTAGCAATTAGAAAAATGCAAATCAAAACCATACTGAGATTTCATCTTACTCCAGTAAGAATGGCAGCCATCAAGAATACAAACAACAATAAATACTGGAGTGGATATAGAGAAAAAGGAACACTTTTACATTGTTGGTGGGATTGTAAATTAGTTAAATCACTATGGAAATCAGTGTGTAGAGTCCTCAAAATACTAGAATGGACCCACCATATGACCCACCTAAACCACTCCTCAGTATTTACCCTAAAGAATTAAAACCAGGAACATATGCATATCTGTGTTTATGTATGCATAACAACATATGCATACCTGTTTATAGCAGCACAATTAACAATAGCCAAACTATAGAACCAGCCTAGGTGTCCATCAGTGAATGAGTGGATAAGGAAAATGTGGTATATATACACAATGGAGTTTTATTCAGCCAAAAAGAAGAATGAAATGACATAATTTTCAGAAAAATGGAAGGTACTTGAGAACATTTGTTAAGCAAAATAAACCAAACTCAGAAAGTGAAGGGTTATATGGTTTCTCTCATATGTGGAAACCAGAGAGGAAAAGGGACAACAAAGGTGTATTGGGGTCTCATGAAAACTGAAGAGAGAGCAGTAGAGAAAAAGGACCACAAGGAGGGAGGAAAAGAAGGAAAGAGGAAATGCTGGGGAATGATATTGACTAAATTATATTGTTATATCATGCATGTGTACAAATATGTAACAACAAATCCATTATGTAAATTATAATGCACCAACAAAAATATGGGGAAAAAAGTACTTCTGTAGGATATCTTCCAGCAACTTTATTTCCATTTCCAACTATTCTCACCCCAATTTTATTTATTGTGGCCAGCAATTATTCTTTCAAAATATTTGAAGTAATCTTTTTTCAGTTTTGTCTTTAGGAAACTCTCCTTGTCTCAACATCTTTCAATTTGCCCACAGTTTATTATGACATTTGTATTCTCATTGCACTGCTGTTAGTATAAAAATTAATATTATTAATTATTGGGAAAAGCTCTGTGATTAATTTTTTATTTTAATTGACAGTATCATGATAGTAAATTCAACTCCAGTGAAAATTAGTTCCAAACCTCACTAGTTACTGGAATGCACTTTGAGGCCTTAGACATAAACCCTAGTTAATGTCTCATGTAGGACTGCTTTACAAAGAATGTGTCCCTACAAGCACACCAGAGCCTAGTCTACATTTTGTGGGCTGAGGTAATCTCACTGATTCTCATTGTGCTAATGTGTATGGTTACATGCCTTCTGTTTTATAGTACTGGTAAGGAGAACCATTGCTTAATCAAACTGTGTCCATCCCTATAATACAATCAGTGGATACCACTGGTTACCGGTGATGAGTTTTGCTCCTTCACATGTTGAAGTTTGAACATTAGAGAAGCACACCAAGGCAAGCAATTAAGCAGGGTTTATTTAAAAGGGGTAATAAGACTTCCCCTGGGAGGGAGAAGGGGGCCACAGCTGGTATCCTGGTATCCCAAGAAGTACACATGTTTTGCCTTTTTATATATCCTAGGCTTCCTTTGTTCTCCTGATCTCCTCCCCTTACCTCTCCTTCCTGCCTACATGACTAGGCCCAGGATTGGTGGGATGGCCAAAAAGGAGAAAAGCACACAGATGGGGGAAGGGCCCAGGTGAAGTAATTTGGGCAGGAAGGGGATGTAATTAACAACTCCTTGGGACAAGTTACCTTAGCAACAGGTTGGAGCAGGGGCAGGTTTATCCTGATAAGGGTGGAGGAAGGGCTCTGAAGGCATTAGCATTTCAATACGTATCCAACTTCCCAGACTCAAATTGGTCTCCTTGATCCCACCTGACTCAATTTGTCTATCTACACTGACTGTCTGTCTAATTCTGGCTTCATTCCCCCCTCTAATTTTAGAACCTCCTTACTGCTATGAGGAAATGAATCTTTGACTAATCTGCCTTCTTCAAGCTGAGAGGGGGTGACATGGGGTAGGACAAGCAGCTTGGAGTTTCCTTTTAGAAGTTTGGTTGGATCAAGTCTGATTGGGGAAGAACAGGTGGTAAAGTCATCTGGAGTGTGTGCTTCTATGAGAGAGAAGCAAAAAGGTATGGGTACTGGAATTAACATAAAGTAAATGTTGTAGCATCTGGAACATTCCAATAAATATCATGAGGATGATACAATGTCAATAAATAATCTCTCACCAGGAGGTGTAAGGGCTGAGAATTTGTCCCCACAACAAGGATGCAGAGGACAAGGCATGTAAACACAATATTTAAATTTTAATATCAGATGTTCATCCTTCTTTAAATTTGGTACCCGAAACCTGGGAGGGTTTTTTGGACTTCCCCCACAGGGGTTGAGGCCCAACCTCATCTCCAAATCAGGAGAACTCCTGAGCCGCTCTTCCCATTTCCCCTTATCCGGACCAACAAAAGTTAGGTAAGTCCCCCATTTCCCCTGATCTTTCGGCCTCCCTTCCATACGGGAGGTCTATCCATTAAGTCACGCATGTGCCGTGGACCTCCCATTTAAGGCCACAAGGGCTGTGGAGACATCCTCAATCCTTGTGTGAGCCACCCAACTCCGTCTGGGCCCTGGAGGGTTTGCAGGGATGCCTCAAGCCCCCTCCTGGCTCCCCATTCCTCGGGTGAATGTGATCAGAATTGGGGACACCTTTTTCTGTTCTCACCCACACCCATGGGCACTGGAAGGTCATGAGAGACACCAATTCCTCCCTAGACCCCAAAACTCCTTTGGGTTGTCTATATCACAATTTTGACAAATTAGGATTCACTAAAGACCTACACCGAAGGTGCCATATTTATCCCACAATAATATGGCCTCAAAATGGCTCCCAGGGGGAACCTTTGATTTTCAAATCCTCACTGATTTGAGTAATTTTTATCATTGGATGGGGAAATAGACAGAAACTCCTTACTTCCAGGCTTTTTGGAAAGTACGCTCTGGCCCTACCCTCTTTTATACCTGTTCTGTCCTTCAAGTTATCCTCACTAGGGAAAATCCCAGACCCCCTTCCCAATGTCCTCACATGTCTTCTTCCCATTCTCTGATCCACCTGAGCTGCTCTCAGCCTCACCTATCTATCTTCCCTATCCCTACACAAACCCCTCCTCCCTCTCCCCCCTTCTCCTATGGCCATAGCTCCTCCCCCTCCTCCTGAGAGCTTGCCTCCCTCAATGGATCCCTCCACTCACTCCCCTCTTCCCCTGTTAGCGCCCACACCCAATCCCACCAGGCCAGCTGACCCAAAGCTTCTTTGTCCCCACAGGGAAGTGGCTGGCACCAAAGGGATTACCCAAGTTCATGTTCCATTCTCACTTCAGAATCTTTCCCATATGGAAGAGCACCTTGGGTCCCTCTCTGCTGACTCTTCTACTTACATTAAGGAATTCCACTATCTCTTTCAGACTTACAGTCTTACCTGGCATGATGTCTATGTCATTCTCTCTTCCATCCTTAGCCCAGATGGATGCACCCACATCCAGCAGGCTGCTCAAGACCATGGTGACCAAGTTTGTTTAACAGACATGACTCTTCCTACAGGTGAAGCAGCCATTCCCGTAACCGAACCCAACTGGAACTACCAAGATGGCCAGCAGGGGCACTGTCGCTGCACCCACATGATCCAATATCTCATAGCAGGCATGCAGGCAGTTTCCAATAAGATGGTTAACTTTGATAAGCTAAGAGAAATCACCCAGGATCCAGATGAGAATCCAGCCTTATTTCTCAACCGCCTTACAGAGGCTCTTACCAAATATACTAAGCTGGATCCCGAGTCTCCTTCTGGGGCTACAGTGTTAGCAAACCATTTCATTACCTAGTCAGCCCATGATATTAGAAAAAAGCTTAAATGAGCTGAGGAGGGCCCTCGGACCCTTATCTGAGATCTGGTAAAAATGGCCTTTAAAGTCTATAATGCCCAAGAGGAATTGGCTGAATTAGCCAGGCAGGCTCAATTACAGAAAAAGCTAACATTCCAAATCCAAGCCTTGGCAGCAGCCCTGAGGCCTACAGCTCTAGCAAGAGCTTCACGGGGGAACTAGCATTCCTCTCCACTTGGGGCTTGCTTCAAATGTGGATGTGAGGGTCACTGGGCTCACCAATGCCTAAACCCATGGCCCCCCTCCAGGCTGTACCCCACCTGTAAGCAGACAGGACATTGGAGGAGTGACTGCTCCATGGCTGGCCCTTTCTCGGCACTTCCATGTGGGGGTATGACCAACCAGGCAGTTCCTTCTCCTGAACTCTTGGGGTTTGCAGAGGACTGAGGACCCCCATCACCCTCACCAAGCCCAGGGTAATGCTCCAGGTAATGGGTAAGTCCATAACTTTTCTTGTGGACACGGAGGCTACCTAGTTTGTTTTGCCTGCCCACTCTGGGCCTTCCTTTCCTTCCCAGGTCATAGTCATAGTGATTGATGGCAAACCATCCTCTCCAAACTGGACTGCTTAGCTGGCCTGTTCCCTGGAGGGACACTCTTTTACACACTCCTTTTTGATCATTCCGTCCTGTCCAATAAACCCCTTTTCCAGTTTTTACAACTTCTCTTTTACTTCCCAGGAATGAGAACTACTCTCTAGCAGGTCCACTCCATTTGTTCTGCCTGCTCTACTATATCCCCACAAGGGGGCATCAAACTCAAACTTCCCATGCATCAGATGAGGGGCCACCAACCGGGCGAAGACAGTCAGATTGACTTCACTCACATGCCTAGGCACAAAAATCTCCTTTACCTACTTACTATGGTTGGTACTTTTTCAGGTTGGATAGAAGCCTTCCCTACCTCCAGGGAAACTACTGACACTGTTGCCTCCATCCTTATTGAGCAGATTATTCCCAGGTTTGGACTTCCCATCTCCATCCAGTCAGACAACAGCCCATCCTTCACTTCTCAAGTTGTTCAGCTAGTCTCCAAAGGCCTCAACATCACTTGGAAACTCCACATCCCCTACCGACCCCAATCCTCAGGTCCTAAGGGAACACGCAGACTGCTGCCTTCCTGCGCCATCTGCTGCCTCAATCCCAGCACATATGCAAATTGACTCAGACCTTCTTCAACCAGGCGATGCAATCTTACTTCAGGAGCTGCATCCTCAATCATTGGAGCCCCACTGGACAGGACCCCATACAGTCATACTTAATACCCTGACAGTGGCCAAGCTTTTAGGCTACCCCGCTTGGTACCATGTCTCCTGCTTCAAAAAAGCACCTACTCCCAATGCCCAGCCTTGGATTTCTACCACTCTGGGGCCCACCAAACTCAAAATTTCTCAGCAACCCTCTTCTTTTTCTGCTAATCAGTAATCTCTCCCAAGCCTCTGTTCCA
The DNA here is from genome assembly GCA_004024805.1 of Geosciurus inauris. Taxonomy (NCBI): domain Eukaryota; kingdom Metazoa; phylum Chordata; class Mammalia; order Rodentia; family Sciuridae; genus Geosciurus; species Geosciurus inauris. Next base: position 17,037 of record PVHX01014548.1, on the reverse strand, counting down.
ATCCACAGGTGGTGCTTCTACATTCAAGCAACATGACTGACAACCAGATGCTCCCACACCCATGCATTCACCTCCCTGCTGGACCGACACCTGAGCCATTCCCCCCCTCTGGCACTCCCTATCCCGCAGGAAGTGGCCAGACTGAATTTGCTGTCCTATATCATCAAAAAGGCTGGGATATTAGGTCAGCACAAGAGCTTGCATTTCTTCTTGTGAGGTGAATGCAGACTGTACAATATGGCGAATGCCTCCATGGGGAACGAAGCATCAAGCAGCCCACATGTGCAAAGGAATAGCCAACTAGCTTCTGATATGTAAGCAGTAATGTTGCCTTCTACCAATCAGCAGATTTTTCCTGACTCATCCTGGAAGGACTCTGACCTCAGCAGGAACCCCTGACCAACTCCAGGGGAGCACAGGACTCCAGATACCTCCTCTTCCTGCCTAAAGATTCCCCTTCCTGACCAGGCTCTTTAAATTTTCTGTACTGTGGAATAGGTGTGCAATTCTTCCGACCTGCTCTGTTGGAGGGGGAATTTGCCCAGAAGGGTACATCCCAATAAAACCTTGCCCAGCAGTTTTATTTGCCACCTTTTGGTCTCCTGGCTTCACAGTGGTTAATCTACAACTGTTGAGAGAGAAGCTCCCACCTGAGTAATGGAAAATTTGAGTTTTCTCCAGCACTAGATAAAACTATTTTCCTAGGGATGTGTCCCTAAACTTGAGCTTTATTATGGTCCAGAAAACCCATCTCTCATCACCTTTCTTTGCCAAAGTTATTTCTAACCTTCTTTGACAAAGTGCTAGAGTCCCAGTTTGCCCTATGCTTGAGACTCTGGCAGGATTCAGACTTAAGGGCATTACTGCTTTCCTCCCTGCCACTATGGCTCCTAATTATACAAAAAAAAAAAAAAAAAAAAAACCTGAAAAAAGCAATAGTGTATGTCTTTGTCTATATGTGCCTATTTGTTGTCCTGTAGACTAAAGAAATCTCCAGAGGGTAAGGCAAACATTTACTCATTGTTGGCCTTTAATGCCCTTTTCCTGGATGAGTTTACAGGAGGGGTTGGTTAAAATAGAATGCCTCCTTCTTGCAGCTTTTTTTTAAAAAAATACACTAAGCATATCTGAGCACAGGAACAGTAATGGGGAGATTTTAAATTGGCATGTGAAGTTTACTATGCAAATAAAGAGAACCTGGGTATTTTCTACCAATTATTCCAAGTCTTTCAGCCCTATAGTCTGGTCAGTGAGAGAAGGGAAGCACCGTGGAGAAATGAGTGTGGGAAAGGGAATTTGGAGAGTTTTTTAAGGCCCAAATGGAGGCAAGTTGTTATTGGCACTTTCCCTCAGTGCTACTTATCTAGCAGTCACCCTAGATACCCCTTAGTGTGATCAGGAGTGGGGTACAGAGAAGGAAACTTTGGAATTCACCTGAGAGTGGCCTGGGCCAGAATTCTGTAGTTGCTCCAGCCCTTTTACCCATCTTCATGCATCTGAGATAGACTGAGCCTAAAGACACTGTGTACTCATGCTAATGGTTCTCTGGGCCTGGACAGAAGATGTAGGAAAGAGCTTTGGCCGGATCCAACAAGCCTGCTTTACACAGAACAGGTGATTGGGAACTGCCTAGGCTGGGAAACCTTTCACCCAAGTCTTGAAGTGTGGCAGCTTGTACTGCTGCATTTATATAGCTGATGAGTGCCCACAGGTAGATAAAAAAGAGACAGGAAGATGCACCTCAACCAGATGTGGGGTATGTGGAGAGGAGCTTACCTTGGCGTAGATCTTGGTGGAACCTCCAAATATGATACCATGGGTTACCAGTGATGAGTTCTGCTCCTTTACATTGTGAAGTTTGAACATTAGAGAAGCACACCAAAGCAAGCAATTAAGTAGGGTTTATTTAAGAGGGGTAACATAGACTTCTCCTGGGAGGGAGAAGGGGGCCACAGCTGGTATCCTGGTATCCCAAGAAGTACACATGTTTTGCCTTTTTATATGTCCTAGGCTTCCTTTGTTCTACTCTTTTCCCCTTATCTCTCCTTCCTACCTACATGACTAGGCCTAGAATGTTTGGTGGGATGGCCAAAAAGGTGAAAAGCTCATGGATAGGGGAAGGGCCCAGGTGGAGTGATTTGGGCAGGAAGGGGGCATAATTAACAACTCCTTGGAATAGGTTACCTTAACAACAGGTTGGAGCAAGGGCAGGTTATCCTGATAAGGGCAGAGGAAGGGCTCTAAGGGCATTAGCATTTCAATACGTGTCCAACTTCCCAGACTCAAATTGGCCTCCTTGATCCCACCTGACTCAATTTACCTATCTGCACTGACTTCCAGTCTAATTCTGGCTTCAAGGTCAGGTAAAAGAAATGCAAGTATTCACATGAAGGTGAATTAGGGCAGCTCCTACAGGAGTTATCCTTAATAGAGTTTCACTTCCCCTCCCCAACCCAATTGCGAGGATTACATGCCCCACCTTTTGCCCAGCATTATAAGTTTTAAGGAGAACCCCACATAAATCATTAATATCATAATGGCCAGTCTTTCTTTAAACTTACAAAACTCAGAATATCTGGATGCTTCTACTTAGTTTTTAGTCCTGTGTATCACCAACAAAAAGCCTACAAGCTGGTGTGAGGTTTAACTTGATAAGAAGTAAAATGTATGTGCTGAGAAAATATAGCTACTAGGCAGGTATGGTGGAGTATGCCTGTAAGCCCAGCGATTCAGGAGGTTGAGGCAGGAGTATCAGAACTTAGAGGCCAGCCTGGGTAACTTAGTGAGACCCTGTCTTGAAATAAAATAAAAAAAAGGGGAGGAGGGCTGGGGATACAACTCAGTAGGATACTCCTGGTTTCAATCACCAGCACCACACAAAATAAAACAAAATAACACAAAAATCCCCAAAATATAGGAATTAGCCACAGAAAGTCAAGGTTGATTATTAGGTTCCAGTCAGAGGGGAAAAAAAAGACTTACGTTGTGACTAACACTCCACTAGAAGAGACACTTATTGCCCATTTTCTCATTGTATTTCCTTCCCTCCCTATAAAAGCCCTTTTCTTCCCTGAAGACCACAAGATAGTATTTCAAGAATAGAATTTCTACACCACCTCCATCTTCTAATGATGATAGATCTTGAATGGGCCTGATTCCTTCCTACCAACTTTCATCTCCTGAATATTGGATTTTGAGTGTAGAGCAACTGGATCTTAGTTTCTAACAAATTCTTTTGAAAAATAACAATTCTTCTTTAAACTTTTATCTTCATTTCAACAACCCTCAATTTTACACTTATAACTTCCCTTTAGACTTTATCAACAGGTATTCATTTTATAATGCTTCATAGGGGAGTGTTCCCCCAGCTGACATAGTATCTCTTCCCATCAAATATTTAGGTAAAGGAGACACAGCTTCTTTACAGAAAACCTGTTCAAATATGTCATCCGTTACATGTTTACATTTTATGTTTTAGTCCCAGGAATTTCTCTTGTACCCCAGGCCATTTTGCCCTGTCTTGTAAAAAAGACTTTTGGTATCGAGCAGGTGTTTGGCTATAGAACCCTGGCCATTTGGGCAATCTTTGTGTTGATTTCTCTGACTGAGAATTTCCAGATCAGCTTTCTCATTGTAATAGTGGCATTATGACTTTTAAAATTTCTCCCAACTGAGATACATGCAGTAAACTTGTTAGGAGTCCTTCCTTGTTGGGTTACCAGCAGAGCAACTCTGCCATCCACATTTGAATAGTGATGTATTTGTGGACACTAGCTTGTGCCCAGCTCTGAGTTACTCCATGATGTATAGTACAGTATCTTTCAAACTGTGCCTAACTCTGAGTTGCTCCATTTAATAAAGCAGTAGTTTGTCATAGGGAACTGTGTTGTGAGTAAAATACCAAGATAAAAAGAAACTAAAAACTACTTATACAAGCAAACAACTACCATCTGCCTAGTACAAATACAAGAAAAATTGATTAAATATTTATCAGATTAAATCAGGAACACCTGGGCACTTGGGCATATCAAAACATATCAGAATACTAGACACAGGAACTTAGTAATCTCACCTTATGTAACCCCTCTCATCTAAGTCCCAAGAAAGTAGCAACACAAGACTGGAGGTGGCAGTACTGACCCTACAACTTTGTCACTCTTCATGAGCCTTGGCAGAAAAATTGTCACCATGATGAGCTACTGACTGCCAGTCCCCATGCTTTAGCTCTGAATCAATTCCCTTGCCCCTGATGAGATACATGGTCCACTTCAAGCTGACATGTAAAGTTGACAATTGAAACTGCCTACCATCCTGACCCTTGTGTCTCAGCTCAACTCTACAGAACTGATTACATAAATTACTTATCTGACCACCTACATTGATTCTCTGCATTCACATCTGCTTTCTGCCTTGCTCTCCTCCTGCCTCAGACTCCTGGGTTCCTAGAATTGTAAACATGTACCACTGCACTCATCTGACTCTCCATTTATATTCTCTTTCTGTTATGGTTTGGATAGTAGGTGTCTCCCAAAATGTTCTTGTGGGGAATATTCAGAGGTAAAATGATTAGATTACAAGAGCTATAATTTAATCTGTCTATCCTTGTTTGAATGGACTGACCATGTGCTAACTGTAGGCAGTTGGCATGTGGCTAGAAGAGATGAGTCACTGGCATATCTGTCCTGTGGATCCTTCTCTCTCTTTCTCTCTGCTTCCTGACTCTACCATGACTATACAACTTTTCCTCTGCTGAGACCTTTCCCCATGATGTGCTCCTGAGCCCAGAGCAATAGAGTTGATCAACTATGAACTGAGAACTCTAAAACTGTCTAGCCCAAATAGAAATTTCCTCCTCTAAGATGTTCTTGTCAGGTACCTTTTTTCACAGTGATACAAAACCAAATTACAACAATGGCTTTCACTTCCACTAATGTTCTCCATATGAGAAAAATATTCTGAGATGTCCTAAATTTATTACAAGGAAGAGAATTGAGAAGATGAAAAATGTTATACAGATAATATTAGAACCAAATAAATTAGAAACTACTTCATAAACCTAAACATATGTTGAAGACCTGGACTCAAAAGGGCAGGAGGATGACTATCAAGGGGTTGTTTGGAGGTGATTTCCACCCAGAGCACTCTAGAAGCAAGTACTTTTGAAAGATTATTCTCCTATCCAAAAAGTTCTTAGCATTGTCCTGTTCATCTATGGCCAGTAGAGGTCACAGCACTTTCCTTCCCCAAATTCATACAATGCTCTTAGCTCTGGTGTGGCAGACATCATAACTTGTTTTGATGCTGGTAGCTGTGAGACCTGCCTAGGACCTGGTTCTTCTGCCCCTGATTAGACTTTGTATGGAATAGCTCAATAAGCTCTTGTATTTCGGACTTCCCTTGGCCTCAAGAGTTTTGCTTTTGCCTGCATGGGCCCAGGAAGGAGCCCAGGTCCAGGTCAGGACCAAGACTCCACCCGCCGATCCACTCATGCACAACAGATCCCAGGACTAGGCCCAGGACCACCCTTGCCTACCCATGGGAGCCCAGGCCCAGGCTCAGGCCTCGGGCTGCCTCTGGGGACCCATGTGGGAGCCCAGGCCCAGATCAGGCCTGAGACCACATCCACAGATCTGCCCACCCACACCTGAGCCCAGACCCAGACCCAGGTTTGCCCCACTGACCTGTGTGAGAACCCAGTTCCAGGACCACTGTGGCACAGAGTGGAGGTCCATGCTGTGGATCCTCAAACTGCATCCATCTTGGGACACTGCAGCTATCACCATAGCCCTCCCAAGTTAGAAGCCTCCACTTTGGGGCAACAGACAGGGCCTGGAGACAACTGCCTGCCACAGCACAGCACTCCACAGCATTGCATCTCTAATCAGGTAGCCCAAAGCCATTGTAAGTCCCATCCTTTCAGCCCCATCTCTGAAAGTTGTTGTATTCACCTTGGGCCACCCCTACTGCTATCTTGAGTTACCTCTGCTAGTGCTGCCACCATCTTTTGTTGTGGTAGCATCCATCTGGGGACACCTGCTGGGAACTAGAAGTGAATACTAAGGTAAGGTACAGGTAATCTACAGGGTCACTACAAGATTATAGGGTAGAAACTACAATATCTCAGATCCACACTGTAAGAAAGAAAGACACATAGTCAACATGAAAACACAAGGGAAGAAAGTGCCCCAAACAAACCCAATTACAATAATAGAATCCATTGACAGTGCAGTTGATGAAATGTCAGAGAAGGAGTTCAGAATGTATATAACTAAAATGATCTGTGAATTAAAGAATGACCCAAGTGAGAAAATACAGGAAAATATTTATCACTCCAACAAAGAGATGAGAAAGCAAATACAGATAGCAAAAGATTACTTCAAGAAAGAAATAGAGATTCAAAAAATCCATTCAGAAACTCTTGAAATGAAGGAAATAATAAACCAAATAAAAACCTCAATAGAAAGTATCACCAGCAGATTAGATCACTTGGAAGACAGAACCTCAGATAATGAAGACAAAATATACAATCTAGAAAATAAAGTTGACCATGTAGTGAAGATGGTAAGAAACCATAAACTGAACATCCAAGAATTACAGCATAGCTTCAAAGACCAAATCTAAGACTTATTGGAATAAAGGAAGGGACAGAGTTTCAAACCAAAGGAATGCACAAACTCTTCAATAAAATAATATAAGAAAATTTCCCAAATATGAAGAATTAATTGGCAAATAAAATACTTACAGGACACCAAATGTATAAAATTATAACAGATCTACACCAAGACACATTGTAATGAAATGCTCAGCATACAGAATAAGGATAGAATTTTAAAGTCCACAGGAAAGAGGAATCAGATTATATTTAGGGGGAGAACAATTCCAATCTCAGCAGATTTTTCAACCCAGACACTCAAAGCTAGGAGATCCTGGAACAAAATATACCAAATTCTGACAGAAAATGGATGCCAACCAAGAATCTTATATCCAGCAAAATTAAGCTTCAGATTTGATGATAAAATAAAAAAATTTTCATGATAAACAAAAGTTAGAAGAATTTACAGTGAGAAAGCCTACACCACAGAGCATTCATGGGGAAATATTCCATGAGGAGAAAGTGATAACCAACAAGAAAAATCTGCAAAGAGAGGAACTATACTAATAGAAAGGCTAATCAAAGAAAAAATCAAGTTAAGTTAAAACCCAAAAATAAACAAAAATGACCAGTTTTATATCAAATAAACCAATATCATATCTCAATAATAACCCTGGATGTGAATGACCTAAACTACCAATTAAAAGACACAGACTGACAGACTGGATTAAAAAAAAGACCCAACAATATGCTGCCTTCAAGAGACTCATCTCACAGGGAAAGATATCCACTGACTGAAGGTGAAAGGGTGGGAAAAAATGTATCACTCACATGGCCTGCATAAACAAACAAGGTTTCCATCCTTATATTAGATAAAGTAAACTTCAAAACAAAGTTAGTGAAAAGGGATAAAGAAGGACATTTCATACTGCTTAAGGGAATCATAAATCAATAAGACATAACAATTGTAAATAACTATGCCCCCCAAAATGGGGCATCTATGTATATCAAACAAAACCTTCTCAAATACAAGAATCAAATAGACCACAACACAATAACACTAGGTGACATTAATATACCACTCTCACCACTGGATAGATCTTCCAAACAAAAACTAAACAAAGAAACTACAGAACTCAATAAAACAATCAATAATTTAGACTGAATAGATATATATATAGAACATTTCATCCATCAATGAGTGAATACACTTTTTTCTCAGCAGCATATGCATCTTTCTCCAAAATAGACCATATGTTATGTCACGAAGCAAGTCTTAGCAAATAAAAAAATATAGAGATACTACCCTACACTCTATCTCACCATAATGGAATGAAATTAGAAATCAATGATGAAATAAAAAATAGAAACTACTCCAACATCTGGAGTAATATGCTAAATAATATGCTATTGAATGATGTATGGATAATAGAAGACATCAGGGAGGAGATTGAAAAAATTCTTATAGGTAAATGAGAACTCTGATAAAACATATCAAAATCTCAGGGACACTATGAAGGCAGTACTAAAAGGACAGTTTTTTTTTTTGCATTAAACTCATTTATTAAGAGAAGAAAAAGTCAACAAATAAATGACCCTACACTACATCTCAAAGCCCTAGAGAAAGAGGAACAAACTGACATCAAAAGAAGTAGAAGACAGGAAATAATTAAAATCAGGGCTGAAATCAATGAAATTGAAGCAAAAGAAACAATTCAAACAATTGAAAAAACAAAAAGATGGTTCTTTGAAAAAATAAATAAAATTGACATATCCTTAGCCACCCTAACAAAAAGGAGAGAGAAAACCTAAATTACTAAAATTCATGATGAAAAAAGAAATATGACAGACACTATTGAAATACAGAGGATAATTAGAAATTGTTTTGAAAATTTGTACTCCAGTAAAATAGAAAACCTTGAAGACAGACAAATTTCTAGAGACATACGACCTACCCAAACTGAACCAGGAGGACATACACACTTAAACAGATCAATTTCAAGCAAGGAAATAGAAGATGGCATCAAAAGCCTACCAACAAAGAAAAGCTCAGGACCAGACGAATTCTCAGCTGAGTTCCACCAGACCTAAAAAGAAGAATTAATTCCAATACTCCTCAAATTATTCCATAAAATAGAAAAGGAGGGAACCCTTCTAAACTCATTTTATGAGGCTAGTATCACCCTGATACCAAAACCAGACAGAGACACATCAAAGAAAGAAAATTTTGAACCAATATCCCCGATGAACATAGATGCAAAATTTTTCAATAAAATTTTGGTAAATCACATACAAAAACATATTTAAAAAGTAGTGCACTATGATCAGATGGGGTTCATTCCAGGGATACAAGGTTGGTTCAACATATAGAAATCAATAAACGTAATTTGTCACATCAATAGACTTAAAGATAAGAATTGTATGATTATATCAATTGATGCAGAGAAAGCATTTGACAAAATACACTATCCCTTCATGTGCAAAACACTAGAAAAACTAGGGATAGTAGGAATACACCTCAATATTGTAAAAGCTACTTATTCTAAACCAAAGGCCAACTTTGTCCTAGATGGAAAAAAATTGGAAGCATTCCCTCTAAAAACAGGAATAAGACAAGGATGCCCTTTTTCACCACTTCTATTCAACATAGTCCTCTAAACTCTAGATAGAATAATTAGACAGATGAAAGAAATTAAAAGGATATGAATAGGAAAATAAGAATTCATCCCAGCACTTAGGGAAGCTGAGAGAGGAGAATCATGAGTTCAAAGCCAGCCTCAGCAAAGGCGAGGTGCTAAGCAACTCAGTGAGACCTTGTCTCTACATAAAACACAAAATAGGGCTGGGGATGTGGCTCATTGGTCGAGTACCCCTGAATTCAATCCCCAGTACCAAAAAAAAAAAAAGAAGAATTCAAACTATCATTATTTGCTGATGACATGATTTTACACTTAGAGGATCTAAAAAATTCCACCAGAAAACTTTTAGAATTAACAAATGAATTCAACAACATAGCAGGATATAAAATCAATACCCATAAATTAAATGCATTCCTATACATCAGTGATGAATCCTCTAAAAGATAAATTAGGAAAACTATCCCATTCATAGTAGCCTCAAAAAAAAAAAAAAAACATTTGGAAATCAATTTCACAAAAGAGGCAAATACCTCTACAATGAAAACTGCAGGACAGTGTAGAAAGAAATTGAAGAAGATCTTAGAAGATGGAAAGATCTCTCATGCTCTTGGATAGGCAGAATCAATATTGTCAAAATGGCCATACTACCCAAAGTGCTGTACAGGTCCAGTGTGATACCAATTAAAATCCAATGTCATTCCATATAGAAATAGAAAAGCAATCATAAAATTCATTTGAAAGAATAAGAGACCCAGAATAGCCAAAGCAATACTTAGCAAGAAAAGTGAAGCAGGAGGCATCACAATACCAGACCTTAAACATACTACAAAGCTCTCATACTACAAAAATGGCATGGTATTGTCACCAAAATAGACATGTACAGAATAGAAGATACGTAGACAAACCCAAATAAATACAGTTATCTTATACTAGACAAAGGTGCCTAAAACATACATTGGAGAAAAGATAGCCTCTTTAACAAATGGTGCTGGGAAAATGGGAAATCCATATGTACCCAAATGAAACTGAACCCCTGTCTCTCACCATGCACAAAACTCAACTCAAAGTGGATCAAGGACCTAGAGATTAGGCCAGAGACCCTGCACCTAATAGAGGAAAAAGTAGGCCCAAACCTTCATCACATCAGATGAGGCTCCAACTTCTTTAACAAGACTCCTAAAATGCAAGAAATAAAATCAAGAACCAATAAATGGAATGGATTCAAACTGAAAAGATTCTTCTCAGCAAAAGAAACAATCAATGCGGTGAAGAGAGAACCTACATTTTGGGAACAAATTTTTGCCACATGCACATCAGATAGAGCACTGATCTCCAGGATATATGAAGAACTCAATTTATTACTCCTTGGGGTAATAATTTCTCCCTGGGGTAATTGATTACTCCCTGGGGCTCCAGAGTTTAAGCAGCAAGGAGAAATCAAGGGGAAGCATGTTCTGGCATTTGCTCCTCTTTGTGTTCCAAAATGTGATGACCAGCATATTGAGGTGCTTGATTTTAGTGTGAGAATTCCCAAAATCCTTCACCAGTTTACGCTTTAGGATGTTACAACAATGGATACAGATGTAGAGATGCACAGGGCAAAGTATTTGGGAAGGACACAGTCACTCTCTCAGAACTTCCTGTTTTCACCCACCAGAAAGCTGTCTCATCCTTGTCCTTTTGCTTTATTAAGGGTACTTCACCTCATAACTATGATTGACATTTGGAAAATCATGTGGCGATATGATGGAAAACAAGAGATTGGCTCATGCTAACAGTGAGGGAGAAACTCAGTAAGACCTGTCTGTGGAGCTTCTTCAGTGCTCCTTCCTTGAGGGTATAGGATAGGACCCCAGTAGAATAAAGAGGTTTTTATGACTCACTTGCTATGCCTTAGAGTGGGATACGAGTCAAAAACTGTGGCCCAAAACTACCACAACAAAACATATCATTATATAGTAACACTTTGATTTTCTCCAATCTATCATAGATAAAATCCCTCATTCACATCTTCTCCCACCCCACCCTCTGCAACATGAAGAGTAGTTGAAAGAACATGGAAAGTTCTAACCTGTTACAGTGTTAAAGGGCAGCTGAAAGAGCCTCGGTGCTGGTCTCCTCATTCTCCAAGGAAGGACTGGGGCTTTATATGCTGTGCCCTCTGCCTGAGTCTAACAACCTTGAACTCTTGCTGCATGCATTTCTTTGAAAATTTAACTTTAGCTAATTGAAAATGTGTTAATATTAAAACACTGGTGTTTATTTACTAAGATCTTTGTTCTCATTCCTTATCAATGTGTGGATTGTTCAGAGACAGGTAGATATGTTGGATGGAATAGTCTGAAATCTAATCTATAAAATTTCTGCCAGGCACAGTGGTGCACACCTATATTCTCAGCTACTCTGGAATGTTAAACAGGGGCATGAGAGTTTGAGGTCAGCCTGGACAACTTGGTAGATGCTGTCTTAAAAAAGAAAAATATTTATGTTTTCCTGGATTACATGAAAGTATTTCTTTACCTACCTTCGAAAATGTAAATTAATGATTACCAATTATACTGAAGGGAATTTATCAACTAGACTGGATTTTATTCAAGTCTCTGTCCACTTCATGGAAACTTGCATGAGCAATTCTTCAGGAAGAAGTGAGGAACAAGAAAAGCATCTTATTTTGTTCTAATAATCGCAGCTGGGTCCTGTTTGTGTGTTCACAAGCCCTTTTCTTGTCCAGCAGGGCCATGGTATCATGAAGCTGAGTGACTGTTGTACTAGTCTCTGAAGCAGGGCAAAAAGTTTGTTTCGAAATACAAGAAATAAGAGAAATAAAGACAAATAAGCATAAGTAGATGGAGCAGGACTCATTGGGTAAATCAGCCTTGATGGAGTCTGATTTCTAACAACGAGGGAGGTTCTACCTGTTTCTTTTTTAGGTTTTAAACATAAAAGGGATTCACTGTGAAAAGGCTTTTTTGAGTTAAACAGGAGGAAGTTTGTGACCACAATAGCATAGTTGGAGCTTATGAGTCCATGCCCATCTCTTCAATCTCTGGGCATCTAGGATTCAAATTCAAAGTTTTTGAACTAGTAAATTCCATGAAAAGCATGGAATTCTCCCTGTCAACAGGAGTCAACTCTAAATGGGCATTGCCCTTGGCACTTTCACATGGAAAGATTCCCTGAACCAGCGCCTCACTGTCCATGGTTACATAGTTCAAAGCAATGATTTATCCACTGCTCCGACATCATGGGAAGGCTGGGCCATCATCTGGAAGAAGGGAGGTCCTACTCAAGCCTCACTGTTGTGGCTTGAAGTATCAACCAGACCAGCTCCTGGTTGTACAGGCATCCCATGAGAACATTGGGTTTTATGTAGATAGTGATCTGAAGGAAGAAAACAGGGGTTCTGGTCCTCAGAGCTACACCTGAAGAGTTTCCCAGCTTGCATAAGCAGGTGGAGCCTCTAACCAGGGACCAGTAAGAGGAACTGCATCTGGCTACGCTGGAATTATTTGGCTGTACTAGTTGAAGCTAGAGATATCCTCAACTTCAGAGTGGCTTTTGAGTATTTCCTTATAAAATCTAGATACTGAGTAACCAGATTGGGGATCAAGTATCTGTAAATTGATTCAAGCTATGCCAACAATTTTAATGGCAAAAATGGTAGAGAAGCCTGTAGTGCGTTAGGCATCTCCTTTCTTTCTTTGGGATGACAGGAAGTAGAAGCCATCAGCCTCAGTCCTCTCCTGCGCCCAGGGGAATAGAGGCAAAGGCATGGTAAGACACTCGGGCTTTGCTGTCAATGGCTCCTGGAGACCACTTCCACACACATTCCCCATGTGGAAAGACAATGGCCAGGGCCAGGCCAAGTCCCTGTCTTAAATATTCACTCCATAAGACAGGAAGGTGCATGGAAGGATGCCAAAGGCCAGTCTGTCTGCTCCATTGCTCATGTGTTTTGTAAACTTTAGAAATGATTCACATATTTACAAATCAAAATAATTGACACAAAAATTGATATTTTGACACTGTACTGTCAGGAATTCAGCAGCACATCACTCACTTGGGCACTACCTGGCACCTCTGAGGCAAGCATTGGCTAGTACAAAGATCAGTCAAGACCTATCCCCCTAAAGTATCCCAATTAATCCTGCTCAGTTGGCATCAAGCCTCTGCACTCCCCTTGTTTCTCCCGAGCCGCCACCTGCACACTCACCCTAAAATCTGCACCAGCTCTCAGGCTGTTTCCTGAAGGTGCACCCCCTTGGTATTTTCCCCAAATCTCACCTGCTCTCTGATGGTTCTCCCAACAAGAACTCTGTGCTCATGTTTTGCCGAGCACTTTAGCCGGTGGCTGAGCATCTGCCCCTGTTATCCTTATTCCTTTGCCATAGGCTGCAGAGTCCCCAGGGGTAGGTCAGGCAAGGGAGAGTGCAGGCTGGAGCTGCCTGCCACTGCCCTGTTGGCTTTTTCTCCTCTGTGGTGCATTTCATGCAGTGCTTGCTGGAGTGTGTGCAGGAGCTCTGACTGCCTGTGAGAGGCAGTTCTGTGCCAGTCTCATGTAGGAATGGAAGACTGTTGTCCCAAGCGTTTTGAGGTCTATGTTTATTGATAGGAGGCCACCCTCCAACCCAATATCCACTTCTCTTTCTCTGCTCACCCTTGTCTGCCTTTTAGAGACAATGCCTCAACTTCGTGAAAATGCCTCAGTGAGTTCAGTGACAGAAATCACTGGGCTAAAAAGAAGAGTGAAGGCCTTTCCCAGATTTCATCTCTCTGCTTTGCTTCCTGTGCTACTGACATAAACATGTTGAAGGCTGTACATCTCACAATAGCTGGGCAGTGACTGGCTTTTGTGTTTTGGGCATCTGAGAGTCCTGAGGGAATACTTCTTACTTACTTTCTGACCTTACCCGTGCTGTGACCTTCTAAGCTGATGCTTGCTGCTGACCTAAGGATGTTGCAAGCGGTTCCTGAGGGATTCTTTTTCATTTCTTCTTCAAACCACAGTTTACAAGTATGGTTTTACTGTTATTCCCACTCAACAGAATTCATGATTTCTGTATGTGTCAAAACGCAAAGTTGTAACTTTCTCTGTCTCTGTTTCTCTAGATTTTTTAGGCATAAATATGCAGCTTTACCTTCAATTCATTTGAATTACTTCCACTGAAAAAGCTAAATGAATCCCCACCCACCAAAAAAACAGAAAAACAGAAAAAAAGAAACAAAGAAAGAATCCCATTATGGGCAATTAGGAGAGGCAGCCATCTACTTATGAATGTTTGTGCGATAATACTCTGCTGATGCTATTCACCAATTGCCACACCAAACTTTCAGCACAGTAAAGAGTTGTGTGCAGAGGAGAGATCTGAGCTGATATGCTCTAGATGGGAGGGAAAGAGTTCTAGAGGCTCAGTGGCTGCCTACTGCCACCCTGTCCAGTTCTGAATCAGAAAGGGATCCAGTCTCCTGAAAACAATGCCATCCCAAATTCCTCCTGATAAGTGTACACATAGGAGGAGCCTTATGGTTCCAAGTTCCCTTGAGTGTGTGATAGTGAAGTCACACACTCAAGTCTTGCGCTCACTTACTAAAGAACTCTTCCCTGGTTTCCAGTTTGAAAACCTTGTCCAGGGCCTTGACCTCCTGCACTTCCTGTGACTGAACCAACAATCAGATGATGCTCTGGACAAGAAAGCCTCCTGCTCCTGTCACCAGGTAGCTCCATGCAGTCATGGCCAATGCAGGAAGCAGAACACAGCCAGTAGTGGGTGTGATGACAGGGTGACCCTGCAGAGGGCTAAAGAGAAGTCCGATGAGTACAGGTGCACAGAAAGCCTTTGTTGGTGATGTAAGGAAAACCCCCTCCAACTCATTTCTCCCACTGTTCTCTCACCACACACATCACTTCCGTGATCTCAAAATATGTGGGAGTGTCTCCCCTCCAGCATGCAGGGAATCAATTATACAGAGGTCACCAGCTGAGCATCCTCTACTCCAATCCTGTTCTGACACTCTCTGCCTGGAGATGGTGACAGACCTCACAGGGTGACGACCCTGTTCCCAAGACTGTCCTCTCACAACTTAGACACCAGTTGTATGCCCAGAGTTGTTTGACTTGTGTTTTTAAACAATTGTCTAAAATTTCTGGTTCTGACAAGTCCCTTCTATTAAGGTTTTATTAAAGTGATTGAGCAGCTCATAGAACTCAGAGAAATATTTGCTTCCATTAGGTGAAGCAATCATAAGGAGATTGCAGAGAATACAAAAAAAGAGATGGACAGGGTAAGGTGTGGGGGAAAGTGATTGGAGCTCCCTGGTCCATGCTAGACATACCACACTCTGGGCATCTCTACATTTACAGCTCTCTGGAAGCTCTCTGAAACTTGTCCTTTTGGAGTTTCATGGATACTTCATTGCGTAAACATGGTTAAACATGAACCAGTGTTTCAAAGTGTGATTCAATAGAGTGTGACAAACAGATTGGATGGGTAGTCCAGCAAGTCCAGTCTGTTTATATTTCCATGGCTACCAAAGTTCAAAAATTGTCGGAATGCAGCCAGGCATGGTGGCTCAAGCCTGTAATCCCAGCACTTAGGCAGGCTGAGACAGGAGAATCGTGAGTTCAAGCCAGCCTCAGCAACGGCGAGGCACTAAACAAACAACTCAGTGAGACCCTGTCTCTACATACAACACAAAATAGGGCTGGGGATGTGGCTCAGTGGTCAAGGGCCTCTGAGTTCAATCCCTAGTACTGAAAAAAAAAAATTGTCTGAATGTATATGTTTCAGGAACTTCATTTCCATCTCCAATTACCCTCAACATAATTTTTAATCTTCATGGCCAGAGATCATTCTTTAAAAGTATTTGATGCAATCTTTCTCAGTTGTCTTTTAAAAATCTCATTGCATCAACACATTTTAATTTGTCCATAGTTTTCTTTAGCATATATATTCCCATTTCCCTGCTCTGCTGTTACAAAAATGAGTATCATCATTCTTGGGAGAATCATCCTTTGATTTTTTTCCGTGTTTAATGAACAGTATCACAGTAGTACATACAGTGAGTGTCCTCTAGTACAAAGCCTTATTAGTTGGTTTTCTCTGGGTGATGGCTGTAGGCCTTTGCATAAACCTGTTTATGTCCCACATAAGGCTGTTTCACACCAGGGGTTACTGCACATTCTGCAGGTTCAGGCAATATTACCATTGTCCATTCACCAATTGTAATTGATATTGTTTGAAGGATGTGTATTTATGCCCTTATGTTTGTGCATGAGCCCACTCCCAGAGCCCTTGTGTTAATGCAGGAATATTCAGATGTGAAATGATGAGATGAACACAGCTATTACCTAATCATTTGATTCTAGTTTAAATGGACTAACTGAGTGGCATTGGTATTCAGGTGGATTGTGGCTGGAAGAGGTGGGTCACTGAGGATGCGCCTAGGGAGGGTTGCTCTTCCCTGCAACCACTTCCCATCGCTCTCACTCTGCTTTCTAGTGGCCATGAATGGAGCAGTGCTCCTGCATCAGGCCCTTCTGCCACGATGCTCTGCCTCACCTTAGACCCAGAGGAGTGGACTAGGCCCACCATGGGATAAAATCTATGGAATCATGAGCCAAAAGAATCTTTCCTTCCTCTACATTTTTTTTTGTCAGGTATTCTGGTCACAGTGATGAAAAGCTGACTAACACACATGTTTTCTATTTAAGGATACTTTAGGAAAAACACTCCCCCAATTAGATATAAAGTATGTTACTATAAATAGTCAGGTGAAAGGGAGGCAAGTCTTCACATAAAGTTGACC
>PVHX01014547.1:0-50002 GCA_004024805.1 Geosciurus inauris | reverse complement strand
AGGAGAGAGAAAGAAAGAAAATCCTTCAAGGAAGGAAGGAAGGCAGGCAGGCAGGAGGGAGGGAGGGAGGGAAAAGAAAGAAAGAGAGAGAGAAAGAAAGAAAGGAAGGAAGGAAAGAAAGAAAGAGAAAATCCTTCCAGGGCTCCTTCCAGAAAGCCACTGAAATAAATCTGTCTTTCCAGTACTCCTTGGTTCTGGCTGCCTTCAAGGAAGAGTGGGTAGAGGCCTGTCCCACAACAGACTGGGCAGTGAATCTGGACAAGATGAGGAGGAGGATAGAGACAGAAAATGAGCTACAGCACCTGCTTTCAGCAGGGCTGGGGAACAGATGTCCACACCAGGGCTGCTCTAGAGCTTTCCCTGCATCTAACCCTTTCTGGCTGGCCCCCTGAAAGCCCAGACAGACTTTCTGGGGCCTAGGAACCTGGAGCCAGAGGAGGCTCCACAGGTGCAATTGAGGGTTTAAGACAGACGTTTACTTTTAACAGTGCTCTTGCCAGGTGCCCCCATGCCTGTAATCCCAGTGGCTCAGGAGGCTGAGACAAGAGGATCATGAGTTCAAAGGCAGCCTCAGCAATGGCAAGGCACTAAGCAACTCAGTGAGACCATATCTCTAATTAAAATACAAAAATTGGGCTGGAGTGCTGGGAATATAGCTCGTTGGTAGAGTGCTTGCCTCAAATGCATGAGGCCCTGGGTTCAATCCCCAGCACCACAAAATAGACAGATAAAAAAAAATTTTTTTTAAAGCCAGGTGCAGTGGCATACACCTGTAATCCCAGCACTTCGGGAGGCTGAGACAGGAGAATCGCAAGTTCAAAGCCAGTCTCAGCAATGGTGAGGTGCTAAGCAACTCAGTGAGACCCTGTCTCTACATAAAATACAAAATAAGGCTGGGGATGTGGCTCAATGGTTGAGCACCCCTGAGTTCAATCCCTGGTACCAAAAAAAAAAAAAAAAATAGGGCTGGGGATGTGGCTCAGTAGCCAAGTGTTCAATCCTTGGTAACCCCCCCCCAAAAAAAACTGCTCTCTTCCTTGGAAGCTTTCTCAGTTGGTTTGCTGAAAGAAAGGGATACGTGTGGGGCTGGGATTGTAGCTCAGTGGTAGAGCGCTTGCCTTGCATGTGTGAGGCACTGGGTTCGATCTTCAGCACCACATAAAAATGAATAAAGATATTGTGTCTGTCTACAACTAAAAAAAAAAATTAGAAAAAAAAAAGAAAGGGGTACATGTGAATTTCCTTCCAGTTCCAGCCCTTCCCTATCTCTCCTGACCTCAACTGCTCTCCACCCCAAACCCAGCACAGAAACCTCAAGAAACTCCCCATCCTGCAGAGTGTGGTAGTGCATGCCTGTGATCCCAGCTACTCAGGAGAATGAGACAGGGAGGATCACAAGTTCAAGACCAGCCTGGGCAATTTTGTGAGCCCATCTCAAACAAGAAGGGTTGAGGATGTGGCTCAGTGGTACAGCATCCCTGGGTTCAATCCTCCATACCACAAAAAAAAAAAAAAAAAAGGAAATGAAACAAGGGAGGGAAGGAAGAGGAAAAGGGGGAAGGAAGGAAAGCAGGCAAGCTTACCTGCCTATCCTGAGGGGTGGGTTATGGGAGCACGATGACCCCATTCCTTCTTTGCCCCTTCTCTCTCCACCAAGACCCTACCTAGTCAAGTCCAAGGGGCAAAGCAAGCCAAACCCAGGGAGGAGTGGCTTAGTGACCTTCTTAGGACCAGAAGGTTTAGTGCCTGCTTAGATGGGCTGCTGGAGGTTGCTTAGCTCAGAAGAAGAATAGTTCTCCTGACACCCTCCCAAGCTTTCCCAACTTTTCTGGTTCACAGAGAAAGCAATAAGCCTAACATGGACAGACAGTGAGGCTCTTCTGTTTCTCCACCCCAGTCAGGACAGTAGTCTTAAACTCAGGGTCAAGTGAGCTTTATTGAGCTGGGAAGAAAGGCTGGACTCTTCAGAGGAAGCTACAGAAACCCAGCTGTGTGGACTCTGGCGCCTACTGGAGGTCAGGGGCTGGGCAGCCCAGCCAGTACTGGGCGATGGGACGTGGGTAGGGAGGGTCCACTGTGTCCACTCGCTGTGTGCGAAGGTTGACTCGGTAGTACTTATCTGAAAGAGAGGATGGAAGAGGGAAGGTAAGACCTATTTATAGCTCTGCCCACTCTTGCTCTGAGAAAGAAGACTGCATCTGCAATGCAGCCTGGCTTTCTGGGGTCTCTGCCCTCAGACTATGTTCAAACCATGGAGACCAGAGGCAGCAGGGAAGGCTCAAGCAAAACCAGCTTCAGAGGTGGCAGGGGCTCCCACCTCCTGAGAAGAAGTAAACACTCTGGACGGGCTCGCAGGTGGCAGGCACAAGCCAGTTCATCTCATAGTCATAGTTGTAGGTTTCTGGCCAGCTGTCCTCACTGGCAAACAAGGGCAGCCAGGTGGAACGGGATGGCCGGTGGGAGTTCCGGCTGCGACTGCGGCCACGACGGCGGGAGCGGTAGCGTTTGCGACTGCGACGTCTGGAATTTTGCTTCTTGGCCGAGGAGGAGCTGGGTGCTGAGCCTAAGATGTAGATCCTGCCGGCCATGGCAGCATCCACTTTCCCAGGCACACCATGCCAATCTCTGCTAATGAACCTGGGTTCTCTGACGCCACCTGTGGCAGGGACAGGGTTAATGGGGCCGGGCGGTTAGAGGACCTAGTTCCTGCCCTCTCCAGCAAGACCTTTAGGGTTCATCTACTGTGCCTTCCTTGCCAACGGACACAGCAAGCTGGTGTCAGAGCACAGTGCAGAGACCTCAGTCTCCCCTCCAGTGTTCCTTCCTGTGTCCACCATATCCTTGGTATCTCCACCCCACAACTGAGGCCTCCACAGACCCCTCATCCGTGGTCCCTCCCTCTGCTGGTTGTGTCCTTGTCTGTACTAGGCAAAGTCCAAGGTGTGGGGTCCATGTGGAGCCAAGCCTCCCCCCAAAGGTCAACAGAAGCAAAGTCTGGTCTGAGTAAACAGGGCTTGATCGATAGCCCCACAATCAACCCCCTCCAGGCAGCACAGCCCTCCCCGTCCCCAGGGGTTCTGGTCCTCAGGAGACAAAAGCAAGCCTTGCCCTCAGCCATACCAGAGGATCTGCCCCAGAAGAGTAGCTCAAAGATGTCCTCCCAGCTGTCCCGCTGCAGCAGAGCAAAGTGCTCAAACACGGCTGACATGGAGCTGCCTTCACACTCCTTCTGGCTGGGCTGGTGGTGGAACTCATACTCCCAGTACTGCTTCCCTGGAGATCAGGGGAGCTGGCATCAGGAAGGTGGGCCTGAGCAAGGCTGAAGGGTCCCGAGGCTGCTCCAGTTAGGAGCTGCTGGCACAGGGGGTGGGCATACATTAAAGCCTGTCCCCAGGATAGCATGGAAGGAACCTGAGACAACTCTGTTGTCTGCCCATTCTTCTCCCACTCCTCTGAGTACCCTTAAAGAAGTAGACCCTTTCCCGGCCACTGTAGCTATGGGCTGGAAGAGCCAAGGCCGCGTCCACGTTGTCTGGAATGCCACTGAAGCCATCAGAGATGTTTCGGGGGTAATCAGGATCCAGAACACCATCCTCAAAGCGCCAGTATTGATTACCCTTAGAGGCAAGAAAGGTGAAATGGAGTGAGGAGGCAGCTGGTTGGGCACAGAGGCAGGGTCTCATACCCTAACATGGCAATTCCCAATTCCAGGCTTGCTACCCAGGACCTGGAACCTCAGACTGACTGCCTTGCCTTCACGGAGCTCCAGCCAGGTTCCGCAGGGTCCTGGATCTGACTCTCCTGTCCACCATGGTTCTGGGCATACCAGCTCTCAGCCCTTCCCTAAATGCCCTCTGTCCTGACCCACAGTTCCTGGGCCTGGTACCTTGAAGAGGTAGGTCTTCCCCTGACAGTTGATGCGGGTGAAGGCAGCATCGATGGGGCCCTCAATGCCCCAGACATCTCGGATGAGCTTGGGGTAGCCAGGCCTCACTGCTGTTTCATCTAGCTCATAGCAGTACTGTCCTAGAGTAGGAGAAGCTGTGTGAGAGCATGCTCCTGAGGCAGACGTCCCCTCCCCCAAGACACTCCCCTGGACTCACCTCGGAAGGCAAAGAGGGAACCATTCTTGAGGTCAGTGAAGGCATCAAAGGGCTTCCCACTGCACAGCTCCTCCTCTGTGGAGAACTCAGAGGGTCCTTCATCAGTGGTCTCAGGTGTTAAGTTCACCCCCTCAGGTCCTGAGGTGCTTGGCTTAGATGCAGGAGTCTCTCCTTCGGGGGTCAGGACAGTTGTTGACTCAGGAGTCTCTTCAGGCTTGGGCTGTGGGTCAGGGCTCAGGGAGGAGCTCTCATGGAATTCATAGGTCCCATATTCATCTTCTGGCAGAATGAACACATCCCCACGAGTCACTGCAGACAGAATGGGTGGTATTGAGTCTCCAGCTACAGAGGGGACCCCAGGCCCACCTACCTAGGTATTGAACGCACCTTGGGGCTTGCACTCGGCCATGTAGTCAACACAGCAGCTCTGGTAGTAAGAGCAGAGTTCATCGCACTGACACTTCTTGTCAGCGTTGAAACCCTCCATGCAGCGGCCCTTGCATGACTCTATGGAGAAGGGGTGTCAGTTGATACAGCCAAGGCCAGGCCACCCTCACCCACTCTTACATTGCCTCAGATGGTCATCAACACCTTGGTCCACACCTTGGTCAGCCAGAGCAACCCACACCAGCAGAGCCAGCATGAGAAGGGGCCTTAGAGGTGCCATGGAGGGGCCTCTAGCTGAGGGGCCTGGCAAGCTGGGCTCTGAGCTCCCGGAGTCTCTGCTCTGCTGCTTGAGAAAGGGAGGGGGAGAAATGAGCCAAGGAGGGAGGGAACTGGAGAAAAGGAGCTGCCCTTTCTGCCACTGTTTGCTCAGCCTTCAGCCCAGCCCCCAGTTTCCCGACTCCACAGGCTGCAGCAGCAAAGGGTCACATTCTCAGAACCCTGGGCCTGGGAGAGCTGGGAAACAGAGTCCTTGCCAAGCTCAGGGTCATCAGGTCATCAGGACAGGGAATAGCATGGTGGGTCTGGAGGGCAGAGAGAAGATTCATGCTGTCACTCACTGAAAAACTGCTTTATCTCTCTGAGTTTTTGTTTTGTTTTCAGTAAAATGGGACTAATAATACTTTGCCTGGTGGAATGTTGAGGGGTTACATGAGCTAGAACAGACAAAGTGCTCAGAGCCTGCAGCAGTTTCAAATTAATTCTCATAAGTGACTATTGATGCATGATTTATTTGAGCAGGGGCATCCCTGGCTGGGTGTGCCTCTATCCATTGTGTATTTAGGGCAGTGAAAAGTGGGTGGGAGCAGAGATAGCAAGCACTCCAAGGAAATTCTATTTTTTATTATTAAAGTACAAAGTTTCAATTCTGGCTTCTTCTTG
Source organism: Geosciurus inauris (assembly GCA_004024805.1). Taxonomy (NCBI): domain Eukaryota; kingdom Metazoa; phylum Chordata; class Mammalia; order Rodentia; family Sciuridae; genus Geosciurus; species Geosciurus inauris. The sequence goes on along the minus strand of PVHX01014547.1, from coordinate 44,573 downwards.
TGGGTGTGTCATCTCTCCAAGCTGGTCTTCACAGCACAGGGGGGAAAAAAAGTGAATATGAACCCCTTGGACCAGATTTGATTCCTGAGATTTCCATTAGTTCACCAGTGGTGGGCAGGCCACTCCCTGTTCCCACCCTCAGTCTCCCCATTGGTAGAGTAAGCTTATTCAGAACACTTTTAGACTTAAAATAAGTGTGATCCCCCTACTCAGAAAATGTCTGCTGGCACAGAACACCTGCTTTTTGTGTCCAATATCAGTCATCCACAGGCTTCTGAAGCCCTCTCACCATCTGAAGGCCGTGAGTTTTCCTGAGTTGTCAGCTGACGTTTTTGTTCTGTAATCAGTGGAATGTGACTTTGGCCAGTTTCTTCTATTTGGGCCTCAATGGTGTCAGCTGTAAAATGGAATACTAATCCTACCCCACAGAGGTATTGTGAGGCTTGAGAAACAGGCATAAAACCTTTAGAATTTTACAGAATCATTACTACGACTGCCTTAACACTAGGAGGGGAAAGGGCACACTCAGTGGTATTGCTCTCACGTCATCGCAACCCTGAAGGAACCATGACAGTTCTCTTTCTCCATCCACCTCCCCGGCATCCAGAGCCACTCAGTGGGATGCAAATACGGGAAGAGGCGGGGCCAGGATGTGGGCGTGACTGGAGAAGGCTCGGGGGTGGGGCTGCGCAGCCACGAGGGAGGAGCCCCGGGAGACAGGCGGAGCTTCGGCTCGGGAACTCTGCTGCTCAGGGGCGTGGCTGTCGCAGAGCTTCCCAGTCCAGTGGATCCTGAGCTCGAGCGGGGCTTTGTTCTGGCCGCCGCCTCCTCTACCCTTTAGCGTCCGGATCTATCATTTGACTTCCCACTCCCCACTTCCACCTACTCCCTGCATCTAGGCTTCATCCCCTTTCCCAACCGCTGCATCCCCTCGGCTGCCTTCATTCCTGGCCGGGTCGCTGCCTGGGACCCTTCTCTGAATTCTTTCCTCTGCATCTCCTTCTCCTTCCCCCTTTTTCGGGTCTGTTTCCCAAGGTCCGGGTCGCTCCTCCCGGCCCCATCCCTCCAGGCCAGGAATGTCCCCCGGAGCTCTGTGCTCATGGTCCTGACACTGCTCCTTTCTGCCTACAAGCTGTGCCGCTTCTTCGCCATGTCCAGCCCACGGCCAGGGTCCGACCGGTTGACTGTGCCGGGGCCGGATGGAGGCTGTGGCGCGGGCCCATGGTGGGCTACTGACTGCCGCGGACCCCGCGAGGTGTCTCCTGGGGTGGGCACCGAGGTGCAGGGCGCCCTGGAGCGTGCGCTGCCGGAGCTGCAGCAGGCTCTGTCTGCGCTGAAGCAGGCGGGCGCCACGCGGGCTGTGGGCGCGGGCCTATCTGAGGTCTTCCAGCTGGTAGAGGAGGCCTGGCTGCTGCCAGCCGTAGGCCGCGAGGTGGCCCAGGGTCTATGCGACGCCATCCGCCTGGACGGCGGCCTCGACCTGCTGTTGCGGCTGCTGCAGGCACCAGAACTGGAGACCCGCGTGCAGGCCGCACGCCTGCTGGAGCAGATCCTGGTGGCTGAGAACCGGTGAGGGTTCTGGGCTTGGGGGAGAGTGCTGCGGGTGTTGGGGCAGCAAGGGCGGTGGAATGCCTGGGTCTCCCGCGTTCCTGGCACTGTACCGTTCTTTGCCTGCTTCGCCTCAATATATCCCCATGCTACACTTCTATTAGGGATCAGCGCGTCAATTTTACAAATGAGGAAACTGAGGCTCAGGAAAGTTTAGTGACTTGCCCAGAGTCACACATAGAACTAATGGTGCAGTGAGGATTCACTCCAGGGCGGGTAGCTTAGGACAAGAGCCTGTTTCCGGTTCTACGGATGGAGATGGTGTCCTATTGCCAATGGCCACCTAAACCCAGAGCTCTTGGAACCTTTCTGGGTGCCCTTCTATGCTACCTTCTCTCCTGACTAGACATGATCTCATTCAGCTGCTGCTGATGGGGAACAGAAAGTTTTCTGCTAGGGTGAATGGGTCTGGGCAGAGGAAACTGAGGTGCAGAGCTGGGCAGGCGCCAAAGCATATGTTCTCTCCTCCTTCCCACATAGCACCAAGATTCAGTAAGCAGGGTCCAACTAAGCCTGGTTGCTTCTATTTTGCTTCCCTCTAGGAATCTCCCTTGGTGTACAAAGACCCAGGGGTTCACTTTCTCTTTCCTCTGATGTCAGAGCAGTTCAGGCTGTCACACTCCAGTCTCTTGCTGAGTTCTCAGGCTCCTTGGACTTGGAAGAGTTTTGCAAGAGTTACTTTCAAACCATGCAGCCCTCACAAGTATGATAGGAGTGGATTGGGGTGTTTGCCATTTTCAAAAAGAAAAAAATCACCTTGCAGTTAGTGGAAATTATACAACTGTCAAAAATGCATGAATGAAGCAATTTAGGCTAGAAGACCAAGATCAGGTTCTGTTTAGTAGGTCATTAATCTCTCATCTAGCATCATATGTCCCAATGGAGATGGGCCATGGATTTGGAGGACTAGAAAATGGAGTGGGTGCTCACTGGGTGTAGTGGGGCCCAAGTTGGTGGTGTGGGCTTTACATGTGGACTGGGACAGTTATAACTAAAACCCCTGGGAACTGGGAAGAGAAAGCCTTCAAGATGCAAACAGAACCAATATTTCTAAAGGCTGAAAATGACAACCTTCACTCTATGCATAGTTACTGAGAGAGGAGTCACTAACCAGTGTACCTGGTCCCAAGAAACAACACATGTACGAATCCAGTGTTACTTCAGGACCAAGGACAGAGTGTAGTGCATTTCTTCAGGATCAAAATCCTTCCCAAGAAATGCAGGATCTCTGCACTCCTCTAAACTGCCCAGGGACAGGGCTGCAAGAGCGAGAAGGGGGTCAACATAATGAGAATTTGTGGTTATGAAACATTTTTCCTCCTCCACCAATCCACCCCTCTCCACACCACCTCCTGTTAAAGAAAATTCTTCCACCTGTATGCCCACCTCTTTTGCCATTTCTATTCTTGCAGCTTTCTTCCCAGGGGGGCCACTGTACCCACTGCCCAGAAGCTCAAGCCAAAGTTTCCCTTACCCCAAACTACCAGAATAAGTCCAACAGGTAGGGGTCTCTGAATCTGGTTCCACATCACCCCATGAGGGATCCACCTGACTGCTGACCCTTTAAATTCACAGCCCCCACCCCCATCAAGGGACCATAATGAATGTATCTTCATAAAGGTTAAATTGTTTTCTTAAGGTTACACAATAAATAAATAGAGGAAACAGGTTTTTTTAAAATAAAAACAAAACTATTGCACATAGATTCAAAAAATGCAGAAATACTACAGCTAAAAGCTCTCTCCATTCAGACCTCCTCTTTATTTTTATTTGTTTGTTTGTTTGTTTGTACCAGGGATTGAATCCAGAGCCTTACTAAGTTGCTGAGTCTGTGATCTTCTTGCTTCAACTTCCCAAGCCACTGGGATTATAGGCATGCACCACTGTACCTGGCCAGACCCCCTCTTTAGAGTCAACATACTGAAAACAAGTTTCCTGGATACTTTCTAGAGAAAGTTTATGCTTACTCAAGTGTTTGCATATGTGTGTGTGTGTGTGTGTGTATAAATCACATATACACAATTTCCCTCTCTTTTCAAGCTGAGAGTTGAACCCAGATCTGCATGAATCCTATGTATGTGTTCATTTTATCAGACTCACATTCTCTCAGATCACAAAATTGGGAACTGAGTGAACAGTTCCTACAACCAGCACACATTTTAACTCTGGCAAAGTGCCAGGTGTAAATGGAAAGATAAGGGCTGCAGGTTAAGAGACTTGGAATAAAGTCCTAGTTCTGAATGGATGTTCCTGAACAAGCCCTTCCTTTCAATGGGCCTTAGTCAGGTACTCAGAAATGAGTGTTGGATTAGATGATTTCTTAAGTACATTCTAGTCTGACAGTCTAGGAGTTTACACAGTCAGATATCGGAAAGCACAAAGTGAAGATGAAAGATATTGAACTCTGGACATAGACAGACCTGGGATTACAAGCATGCACCACTGTGCCAGGCTCAATATTAGGTTTTTAAGATCCTTTGTGTTGCTCGGTCACTGTTACTGCTCCCAAATCCTCCTAACAGGGCACCTGCCCACATTACCTCTGTTCTTCTGGCCTTGATATTAATGGCCTTCAACTTCCTCACACCACAAATAATGCTGTGGTAAGCACGCTTACCCTCATACCCTCATTAATCTGTACAACACTCTTTAGGAGAGATTGCCTGCCCCGACCTGCACCTCCACGCATGGTGTTTTAGCACATTTATAGCCTTACACCCTGCCAACCCTCTTATTATCCAGCATGTGATTTTGCCCATCTAATAGGTATAAAGTGAGAGCTGTTGTTTTAATATTCATTTTTCTGAATACTAGTGGGTTAGAGCATCTCTTTATCTGCTTGCTTATATTTCGGATTTCCTCTTTTATAAATTACCTGTTTATGTCCTTTGTCCATTTTCTACCAAATTCATTGCCTTTTCCGTGTTGATTTGAATATTACTTGTGCACTTTCCATATGATCTCTTGCTGATCTTCAGTTTTTCCTGGTTGGGGTCAGACACTGCATTAACTGGCTTTCTTTCTCTTCCTCAATCATGCCAGCTCATCAGCCTCCAGGCCTTTGTCCTGGTCTTACTCACCGTTATGCTCTTCTCTGATATTTGCAGGCAGGGTTTTCTCAACATTTAACTCTTGGATGTCACCTCCTTAGGTACATCTTCCCAACAGGCATGCTTCATTACATTATCTAGTTTTGCTAGCATTATGGCTGTATCACTAAGATCTTGTTCATTTATTAGTTACTTGCTTATCATTGACTTTCTTATTAGTTAAGGATAAACCTTGGTCACTGTTTAACTTTAGCCTCTCAAGCACAGAGCATGGAACACAGTATGTGCTCAACAAATATCTGTAAGTGAATGAATAAATAGGCCTTAGTCATGGAACATGGAGTGAGGAAAGGTTTGAAGGCAGAGCTAAGAGTGATGTAATTCAAGTGACACTTAAAATGACCATAGGTAAACACTTGAGTTTTTATTATGTGCCAGGCATGGTACCACGCACTGTATATGGGTTATCTCATGAGTCGTGATAATAATTCTGTGAATTTGGTGTTCTTATTTTTCTGTTGATGAAATGAGAAAACTGAGATAGAGAGATATAAAGGAAGGTACCCAAGGCCCTTCACAAAATGGCAGAGAAGGACCCGGGACCCAGGGGGATTGGTTCCAGAGCCGAACGCATACTGCTTCTCACGGGGAGGAGGTGCGGAGGGCATGGGTATAGCCAAGATGGAGCATCTTTATATTCAGAGAAGCTTGCTCCTTGCAGGGCCAGGGTGAGGGTGAGAGGCAGGAACAATAATGCTGCCCCCCATGTCTCAAATGATACCAGTGAGGTTAAGAGGATAAATGACCAGGCCCCGGAACTGAGTGATCCAAGCTCCCTAGGCTGCAGTAACTCCCATATCCGCTTCCACTTTTTCCTCGCAGAGACCGTGTGGCTCGCATAGGACTGGGCGTGATCCTGAACCTGGCAAAGGAGCGCGAACCCGTGGAGCTGGCGCGCAGCGTGGCAGGCATCTTGGAGCACATGTTCAAGCACTCAGAGGAGACTTGCCAGCGGCTGGTGGGATCTGGAGGCCTGGACGCAGTGCTGTTCTGGTGTCGCCGCACAGACCAGGCGCTCCTGCGCCACTGCGCGCTGGCTCTGGCTAACTGCGCGCTGCACGGCGGCCAGGCGGCGCAGCGGTGCATGGTGGAAAAGCGCGCGGCTGAGTGGCTCTTTCCGCTTGCTTTCTCCAAGGAGGACGAGCTGCTGCGTCTGCACGCTTGCCTCGCTGTGGCTGTGTTGGCAACCAACAAAGAGGTAGAGCGCGAGGTAGAGCGCTCGGGCACGTTGGCGCTCGTGGAGCCACTCGTGGCTTCGCTAGACCCTGGCCGCTTCGCGCGCTGCCTGGTTGACGCCAGCGACACAAGACAGGGCCGCGGGCCAGACGACTTGCAGCGCCTAGTGCCTCTGCTCGACTCGTCGCGCTTGGAAGCACAGTGCATCGGGGCTTTCTACCTCTGCGCAGAGGCTGCCATCAAGAGTCTGCAGGGCAAGACAAAGGTGCCAGTGCAGGGTAGGGTGGGTCAGCGGTGCAGGCTGCCATCAAGAGTCTGCAGGGCAAGACAAAGGTGCCAGTGCAGGCTAGGGTGGGAAGCGCCTGGACCGGCTTCCCAGAGGAAGTGACATTCAAATGCGACTAGAAGTACACTTAAGAATTAAATAAAGCAAGACAAAGGCTGAGGGGTCAGTCATTCAGGCTTTGAAAGCAAGACTCAAAGTTTGTACTTGGTTTGGGGAGCAAGAGGAAGACAGGTTTTAAAACAGGGGATCTTGTATTTGTTAAAGATCATCCTGACTGCTGTGTGGAAAGGGGGTTTGGCAAGGGTGAGACTGGCTACTGTTATAGCCAATAGAAGGCTATAACAAGGGACGTGGAATGTCAGGGGTGTCAGCAGTGGCAGAGAGAAGCAGATGCATTCAAGAAATGTTTAGGAATGGAGTTTGGGACTTGGTGCCTGGGAGGAGAAGGACAAGCTGAGGGGGACTCCTGGTGATGAACATAGGCCAGTGGATGTAGTAAACTGGGTGAGAGACAGAGTAAAGTGGGTGAGTTGAAAGTGAGTTCAATGGGACATGTTGAATTTTAGGTACCTGAGAGATGCCTGGTTGGGAAATTTCAGTGGGCAGTTTAGCCACTTGAGTTCTGGAGTCTGTAAAGGAGATGGTGACTGGAGACAGAGGCTTGGGGTGGGACATCAGTGTGTTAGCCAAATAACTCTCACCAGCCAGATGTGGAGGCACACACCTATAATCCCAGCTGCTCTGGAGGCTGAGGCAGGAGAATGGCAAATTCAAGGCCAGCCTAGACAACTTAGTAAGACCCTGTTTGGAAATAATCAGCTCAGTGGTAGAGCACTTGCCTAGTATGTACAAGGCCCTGGGTTTAATCCCCAGTACCCAAGAACAAAAACAAAAACTCTCACTTGAGTCCCAAAACATCCCCACCATCAGGGTCTAAACCACAGCTTTTGCTTAATGCTTTAACTTTGTATGTGACCTTGGGCACCTTCTCTCCCTCTCTGGGCCTCATTTTCATCCTCTAGAAAACTAAGGGGGTTGGACTACAGTCGCAGTTGTGGGGCTAGTAATAGTTTAATCACCAAAAGTTTGTGGGTTTTATTTTTTAACTATTACAGATTCAAGTTTATCCCTGTAATGTCACTCACTCTCTCTACTTTGCAGTCCTCTGAGGCCCTTGGGGGTTGGTAACAGCTGGTGCACAGGGAGTGGTACACCCCATGGCCTACTCTATCTGCACCACAGCTGTCATTCATGGGTGCTCAGAAGAGTGCATCTCACAGGTGATTGTCACTCATCACATGTGACCCTTCAGGTCAAAAAAAGACCCTGTTAGGAGTCTCTGAGGTCTCTTCCAACATCTAACTTTCTAGGAGCTTCTGATTCTTCTCTCTGAGTCCCAGAGTTGAGCCATGGGAGGACTTGCTCTATAAATTACATCATTCTGCTTGGGAGAAGAATGTAGAGGAGTGTAGGGAGTCAGGACCCCAAGGACTGAGTCTGGGCAGTAGTTGTGACCACTAGCTCTGTCACCCCTTTCCCATCAAGGACAAATGAGTACAGTTCAACAAAAATATATTGAATTTCTAATTTATGTCCCTTATTGTGCCAGGCACAGTCCTTCAGTGGTGACTAAGCATGTCCTCATCTTATAATCCAATGGAAATTGCATTATCCACTAGTAACAGTGACATTCAGAGCATGGTACAAGTCATATTTGGAGGTGTGGCCCAAGCTATGGAGGAACCAAAGCAGGTGCACAGAAGAGATGCTAATCAATTTGGATTCTGATGGATGATTAGGTTTCTTACGAACAGGCTGAGATAACTAAGGGTTTGGAGACACCGTGGGTGGAGACCCAGAGGTGTGAGCGCCTTGGTACGTATGCGAAGTGGGCTGGTACTGTAGGCTGTGGCTACACTTTGCCGCCTGGTGGCCACACTGAGAGCTCAGACTTCATCCCAAGGTGGATGGAAGCTGTGGAAGAGACAGGTGAGGGGGACCTGGTCAAGAGTCCAGTGAACTTCAGAAGGGAGAATCCACAGGACCAGGTGACAGTGGATGAAGACAGAGCTAGGGCGGATTGGGGCAAGGGGCGGGGACTCTCAGCAGCGAGATGAGACCAGCGGGAGGGACTGGGCATGAGCAGCTGGCGAGCTGGTGGACTCTAAACGTCCTCTCCTCACCTCCTCCACAGGTGTTCAGCGATATTGGCGCTATCCAGAGCCTGAAACGCCTCGTTTCCTACTCCACTAACGGCACCACGTCCTCGCTGGCGAAGCGCGCACTGCGCCTGCTGGGCGAGGAGGTGCCGCGGCGCATTCTGCCCTGCGTGGTCTGCTGGAAGGAGGCCGAGGTCCAAACGTGGCTGCAGCAGATCGGCTTCTCCCAATACTGCGAGAGCTTCCGGGTAGAGCCTGGGGCCAGCCTCCCCGGAGTGGAAGCGCATCCCTGAGGGCCGCGGGGTCGCTGGGGTCGCCCTGAGCACAAGCCACCGCATACTTCCTGGCCTGTAGGGCTCCGGGTGCCAGTGTCCTTTTGGGGGTGGGGAGCCTTCCTCATCCATCCTGGAAGTCCCTTATCTCTGATCTAGGTCCCATCCACCTCCTCCACTGCCACCTCCGGTTTCCTACCCTTGCATCTTGTGCTTGTAATTTGAGAGTGGGGGAGGGGAGTCCTTCCTCAAGCCTGACCTCTCCCCCAGGAGCAGCAGGTAGACGGCGACCTCCTTCTGCGGCTCACGGAGGAGGAACTCCAGGCAGACCTGGGCATGAAATCCAGCATCACCCGCAAGAGGTAGGGGGAGCCCCAAGCCAGCACGACTCTACTAGATCTAACTGGCAGGCTCCGCCACTAGCCAATCCTGAGTCAGGACCTCAGCATCTTTTCCTCCGTGTGATGCAGGTTCTTCAGGGAGCTCACGGAGCTCAAGACGTTCGCCAATTATGCTACGTGCGACCGCAGCAATTTGGCCGACTGGCTGGGCAGCCTGGACCCGCGCTTCCGTCAGTACACCTACGGCCTGGTCAGCTGCGGCCTCGACCGTTCCCTGCTGCACCGCGTGTCGGAACAGCAGCTGCTGGAAGACTGTGGCATCCACGTGGGCGTGCACCGCGCCCGCATCCTCTCAGCTGCCAGAGGTCAGCACGCGCACTGGGGACCCCACCCCAGCCCCAGCTCTCGAGGTTATGAGGGGAGACAGGATGGAAGCTCAGAGCTTCACTTTGGAGTGATTGATCGCTGCGCTGTGTCAGACTGGGCTCTGAGGATGTAAATATGTTGCCCTCAAGAAGTCCACAGTCTGAGGTGGCTAGCGAGTAAGGCGGATATTCACATGGCCAGGTGGCTCTACCAGGAAGCATGCCCAGGACTCCAGTAGAGGGTGAAGGCAGCATTTACTACCTGTCCACCCAGATCTAAACTTCACAGAAGAGATGCCTGACCAGGTATTGAGGACTGTATGGCAGGGATGGAGTAGCAGGATGGGCAGCCCAGACAACAGGTGCAGCTTGTGTGGTAGTAGTATGGCAGTGCATGGTGGCCCATCCATGGGGAAGTAGCGAGTTTACAAAGTATGGTTTCTGGTGGTGTTTTACAGTGGCATTCAGGGCTCTAAAAACTCAATTTACTAAATTATTTTCACTTACTAATTTACTATTTAGGTAGTATTTATCGTCATACCAGGTACTAATATTAAGTTTTTAAGATATTACCTCATTAATTTCTACAATCATTCTATGCAGTGGGTGGTTAACATGTTTAAATCAACTTTATATACCTTTTAAAGAATAAAAAGAGGCACTAAAACTTAAAAATAAATGTAGGTTTCCAGTTTGAAGAGTTTGGAAAACATACCCCTGTGTGATAGAGCATTCCCATCATAGGTATTACTTCTAAAGATAATGAAACTAAGATTTAAAACATTTAATTTCCCAAGGTTATAAAAGCCAAGAGATGATAGAATCGGATTTGAGCTCCTGTCTTTCTGCTTCGTAAACAGACAAATGTCTGTGGGTGTTAATTCTAAATTTTTTTTTTTGTTTTTGGTACCAGGGATTGAACTCAGGAATACTTGACCACTGAGCCACATCCCCAGCCCTATTTTGTGTTTTATTTAGAGACAGAGTCTCACTGAGTTGCTTAGCACCTCACCCTTGCTGAGGCTGGCTTTGAACTGGGTATTCTCCTGTCTCAGCCCCCCAATGTGCTGGGATTACAGGTGAGCACCACCATGCCCGGCTAATTCTGAATATTATAAGAAGAGGAATTCTTTTCATTGTACCCATTCATTCAGCAAGTAGGTACTAAGCACCTACATGGCACAAGGGACTGGGCCTTGGCTTCTTTTGCTTCTACCAAACCAGGTCAGCTGTTATCAGTTTTACATTGCGGCTCCCAACAAAATTCTAAGATTTCATTTTTAAACTAACAGGAAGATCCTAGAGCAAAAAATAGCTTGCAAAAAAAATAGTTTCTCTAGGGAATAAGGAGCTATGCACAGTTTTTTGTTTGTTTGTTTTGATACTAGGGATTGAACTCAGGTGCACTCAACCACTGTGGCACATCCCCAGCCCTTTTTAAAAATATTGTATTTAAAGACAGGATCTCACTGAGTTGTTAGTGCCTCACTAAGTTGCTGAGGCTGGCTGTGAACTTCTGATCCTCCTGCCTCAGCCACCCGAGCCTCTGGGATTACAGGCATGCCACCACACCTAGCATGCACAGCTTTTAAATGAAGCAATGGCATGCTTATATTTGGATTTTAGAAACACCTTTTTGGTGGCTAGGATGTAGTTTAGTGGGAGAATGTTTGCCTAATGTGTGAGGCCCTGCATGCCATCCCTAGCACTGCAGAAAGAAAGAAAAGAAAAAAAGAAAGAAGGATGGTGTGACAAATGAATTAGATGGGACAATCCTAGCTGGATTTCAGGAGCACATTGAGGTGGCTAGTGTCAGGGATCTGCACATTGGACCCTGGGGCTAGGTAGAAACCACAGAGCAGGGTGCCTGGTGCTGAGAGCTGGACATTAGCTCCACCCGGACAGAGTTCATTTGTTTTGTTGACTGCTGTATCCCAAGCACTAAGGATGTGCCTGGCACACAGAACCAGCTGAGTAAATGTAAATGGTTCCCAACTTACAGTGGCTTGACTTACAGATTTTCCATTTTATGATAGTATGAAAGCATACCCACATAACAGTTCTGTTTTTGGTTTTTATTTTTACTTTCAGTGAAATATTTAATAAATTACATGAGCTATTAGAAAATTTATTACAGGGGTCTGGGTATATAGCTCAGTTGGTGGAGTGCTTGCCTTGGTTGTACAAGGCCCTGGGTTCAATACCCAGCACCACAAAAAAAAAATTTAAGGAATAAGCTTTGTGTTAGATTTTGCCCTACTGTATGTTAATACATACAGTATGTTCTGAGAATATTTAAGGTAGGCTAGGCTAAACTATGATGTTCAATATGCTAGATGTATTAAATGCATTTTTACTTATTCATTGGTACTAGGGATTGAACCCCAAGTGTTTAATCTCTGAGCCATATCCCCAGCATTAAATGCCTTTTTATTTTTTGGTACCAGGGATTGAACCCAGGGGTGCTTAACCACTGAGCCACATCCCCAGCCCTTTTAAAATTTTTGTTTAGAAACAGGGTCTTGCTGAGTTGCTTAGAGGCTCACTAAGTTGCTGAGGCTAGCCTTAAACTCGTGATCTTCCTGCTTCAGCCTCCTGAGCCTCTGGGATTGCAGGTGTGCTCCAGTGTGCCCATCTTAAATGCATTTTTGACATGATATTTTCAATTTATGATGGGTTTTCAGGATGTAGTAACCTCATTTTAAGTGGAGAAGCATCTGTATTTATTGAAGAAATAAAATACCCAGGTTTTTGGTGGAAACTGGCATGAAGGGCCAAGGGGAAGACCCGGGCTGTGTTGAGTTTGGAGTGCCTGTGGGCAGCTGGCTGTACAGGACTGTAGTCTCAGAGAGAGGGCAAGGCTGGAGGTCCGTGTCAATGTACATTTTGAGAGGGACTCGCTAATGGTGATGGCCTTCTTTCCTGTAAGCCTCATATCTTCACCTCAGTCACCTTTTTTGAAGCAAGCTACCTTGCCCAGGCTAGACTAAGAAGGCTGGGTGGACACAGGACTAAGTCCCCAAGGGATGATGGACTTCATGGTGAGTGGTGGGAAGGGGCTACCCTCACAGTGCTGTCTCTCTCGTTGGTCTCAGAAATGCTACACTCCCCACTGCCCTGTACTGGCTGCAAGTCTGGTGGGGACATTCCAGATGTCTTCATCAGCTACCGAAGAAACTCGGGCTCCCAGCTGGCCAGGTAAGGAGGGGCAGGCAGGCATCCTGGGCCTTGGGGAGAGGATGGGTGGGGTGGTGACACAGGACCTCTCTTCAGTCTCTTGAAGGTGCACCTACAGCTGCACGGCTTCAGTGTCTTTATCGATGTGGAGAAGCTGGAAGCTGGCAAGTTCGAGGACAAGCTCATCCAGAGCGTCATGGGTGCTCGCAACTTTGTGCTGGTGTTGTCACCTGGGGCACTGGACAAGTGCATGCTGGACCATGACTGCAAGGACTGGGTGCACAAGGTAGGTGTTAACCTGTGCCTCTGCCATCCCAGTACTGGCCCGAGGCCTAGATGATAGAGTCCTCTTTCCATCCCTTCTTTTCTGCACACCCAGCAACACTTGGTCCCACGGCACCTCCCAGGCCCAGCTGGACGTTGAAAGCCACAGATCTGACTAGAATGCAACTTCAGCAAGGCATGTAGGCTGTTGAGCCTCAGTTTTCTCACCTACTAAATGGGGATAACTAACCTGTCCTGTTCATCTTGTAGGATTGCTGTAAGAGTCAGAGTGGGATGAAAATGCTTTAAAAAATAACCTCTGTGAGTCACTGGAGAGTACATTGACAGACAGAAAGGAATATTGTTAAGAGCACAAAACTGGAAATTTGAATCTTAGCTCTGGCCTTGGGCAAGTGACTTAACTCCAAGGAACTTCATATTTATTACTGTAAAGTGAGGACAATAATAGTACCAACTTCCTAGGGTACTGTTGCAAGGATTAAAAGAGCTAAACTGAAGTGCTTAGCAGAATGCCTGGCACATAGTAGTTGCTCAATAATGACAACTGTTATTATTATTATTATTTCTACTGTATCTGTTTAATTCATGTTGTATATTCAATGCATGATACATAATAGGAACTTAGAGTACTTATAGAATGCCTGGATACAGTGGCTCACATCTGTAATCCGGCAACTCAGGAAATGGAGGCAGGAAGATTGCAAGTTCAAGGGAATCCTTAGCAACTTAATAAGACCCTAAGCAACTTAGTGAGACCCTGTCTCAAAATAAAAAATAAAAAGGGCTGAAGATGTGGCTCAGTAGTTAAGCACCCCTGGGTTCAATCTCTAGTACCAAAATAATAATAATAATAATAACAACAACAACAACAGAATGGATGGGTAGATGGAACTATATCATATCTTCAAGCTAATCATTAATCAGCCAATAAAAATTGGGGGTTGCAGCTAAGGGATGCAGTAGTTATCTGAGATGGAATCCTTGTCTTCAAGCAGTTTAAGAGATAAGAATGTGTCATTCATGAGTCAGGCATGGTTCACACCTGTAGTCCCAGCCACTCTGGAGGCTGAGACAGGAAGAAGTTTGAGGCCAGCAGTCTGGATAACATAGCAAGACCCCTTTCTCTTAACACACACACACACACGAGAATATGCTCTCATTGCCTAGATCATATATAAGTTGATGTAAATGCTAACCCAGGGAGGTGAACCTGTACTTGCTATGGAGTATGGAGAAGGGAGGGATCATTGAGGGCTGGAATAATCAGGGAAGGTTTCATGGAGGAAGCAGGACTTGAGGAGAGTCTTAAGAATGTAGGTGGGTGGAAGAGAAGGCATCCCAGGCAGGGGAACAGCATGAGTGAGGGAATGAAGGTACGGATGAGCCTATATGAGTCACTAGTATTGCTCTATTCATCTCACAGATGAAGAAACTGAAGCCCAGAGAAGTACAGAATTTTCACATGACCACACTGCTAGTATAGAAATCAGAAAATCTGGTCTGAGAACTCCATCTGTCTAACTCCAAAGGCTGAATTCTCTCCCAGGACTTGCACTACGTTCCATGGTGCAGATCTGAGCTCGTGGGAAGGGAGATATAGGTGGAGTTGGACTCAGCTGACACAAGAGCTGATTGTCTGCACCTGATCTCAGCTCCACATCCAGTGGCATCATGTGGTGGAAGTTATTTACATCAAGGAAATTGGCCACCATTACCAATCAGGGTGTCTGTGTGTGTGTGTGTGTGTGTGTGTGTGTGTGTGTGTGTGCGTGTGTGCGCTCGCGCACGCGCGCGCTGGGGATTGAACCCAGGGGTGTCCTACCACTCAGCTACATCCTCAGCCTTTTCTATTTTTTATTTTTGGACAGAGTTTCTGAGGCTGTCCTTGAACTTGCCATTCTCCTGCCTCAGCCTCCCAAGTTGCTAGGATTATAGGTGTGCACCACCACACCCCGCTGGCTTTTGTGTTTGTTTATTTGTTTGGTTAGGTGTTTTTCTGTATGGAGAGCTAGTTGTTATACTTTTACCAGCACACCACTGGCTGGATAAGAACTGTGGAACCAGGTTATGGAGACTGAAGGCAGGGAGAAACCTGTGCTTGAAGCACTGGGAAACAGGAAGCCCATGATAAGTGAGACGGGCAATGGGTGTTAGGATGGAAGCTCCAGCTCTAGAGCATAGTCCAGATTGGCAGTGGGGAGGAGGCCCTAGCCCCAGAGGCCATGCAGGAAGCGCTGTGTACTGGGTCTGGTTTCAGGAGGAGGCTCTGGACCAGGAAGACATCCTGGAGGAACATAGCTGATGACCCAGAGCAGGCAGCTTCCTGAGCAGGTGGCAGGTAGCCTTCTGAGAGAGGAAGTGTCTGTGAGCTCCATGAGAGTTCTGACCACACCATGTCCATGCTGTATCCCTGGAGCCTAAAACTGTGCATGGAACAAAGGAAGCTCAAACGAGTATATAGAACTGGGTGCAGTGGCATGGATCTGTAAATCCTGGTGACTTGGGAGGCTGAAGCCGGATCGCAAGTTCAAGGCCAGCCTCAGCAATTTAGGACAACCCTGTCTCAAAATAAAAAAAATTAAAAGGGCTGGGGATATGGCTAAGTGGTAAAGCACCCCTGGGTTCAATCTCCAGTACCAGAAAAAAAAAGTTTATAGAATAATTGAACCAATGACTAAACAAATGAGTGATTCTGATGCACATCTACTAAGTTTACCAGGTCAGCAGCCTTGTCTTTAATTTTTCATTCTAGCCAGCTGAGGGATCTTGACCAAGCCATTATCCCTTCCTTAGCCAGTCTCTGAATCTGCACTGAAACAAACATGTGTCATTCTACATGAAACAAATTATTCTGAAGACTTCTGATTGAATTGCAACGGAATCAAAATCCATCTGGATGCTCAGCAGAGACCCAGCTAGGCTTGGCTGAAACAGTCCTGGACTTGGGCTCTGAAGGCTCCAGTTGGAGGCCCGGCCCCTCCTGGAGTAGGGCCAATTGGGTGATTGTTAGGGAGTCCTTCCCCTTCTTTAGGCTTCAGCTTCCCCTTCTTTAGGCTTCCTTCCCTTCAGCTGTAAAACAGAGAGGCTCCCAGAAGCCAGTCAGGGTTGAAGTTATGCAGGTTCTTTCTCCAGAAAGTCTCCACCCCACAAGGGTGCTTGATACCCATTGTCCCAGCAGACAGCCAAGGAGGAGGAGGCAGGCAGGATGGTGACAGCATTTGCCTTGGACTGGTCCCAAAGGCTCCATCATCCTTCTTCGGTCATTTTTAATGCTTAATTGCTTCTGGTTTTAATCCTCCTTTCCCTGAAGCCACATTTAGTGCAGAATCAATATGGAAAACCACAAGCAAACTGCACTTAAGAAAGTCGTGTCCCTGTGGTTCCTCCTTGAAAGGAAAAACACTCAATAAGCACTTACCAGAGTGTCATTAATAGTAAGAAATACCCTCAGAACAACCCAGTGAGGTAGGTTTTATTTCCACTTAACAGAGGAAGTAAGGACACCTATTACTTCTTTTTTTTTAAAATATTTATTTTTTAGTTGTAGGTGGACACAATAGCTTTGTTTTATTTTTATGTGGTGCTGAGGATCGAACCCAGTGCCTCCCGCGTGCTAGGCGAGTACGCTACCACTGCGCCATAACCCCCGCCCCCACCTATTACTTCTTAAGCATACACTATATGCTAAGCACTGTGCTCCTCACTTGCCATGGAATATTGCAGTTGTTTCATGCAACAATCCTACAAGATACTGGACTGTCATTAACCTTATTTTATATGTTAGAAAACAGAGACTTTGAGAGCCCATTATTTTAGCAGAGTTTGTGTCAGAGACTCAATGTAAACCTAGATCTGATGATTCCAGAGTGCAGCCCCCTAACTGCTAGGCTATTTCTTCATTCATTCATTCATTCATTCATTGTTTCATCCATTGGTCAAATATTTAGCAAGGGCTGACTGTGGGCAGGGCTTTGTGAAAGATGCTAATAAGGTAAGTAAAAAACAGACACAGTCCCTGCCCTTCTGTTTGGCAGAGAAAACAAACATTAAGTAAACTACCTGTTAATTAATTTAAATCTGCAACTGTAGCATGGGCAGCAGAGCCTGAGCATCTATAAAAGGGGGAGCTGATTTAGTCAGGGAAGTGGGACAACTTCCCTAGAAAAGTGCTGACTGAACTCAGATCAGAAAGAGGAGTGGATGTAGGTGAAAGGGCGGAGAAGCATGTTCAAGGCAGCAGAAACAGCACATGCGAAAGCCCTGTGCAGGAAAGGAAGCTGGCAGATCTAAGGCTGTAGGTTCTGTGTGTCTGGGAGGATGGTAAAGAGGTAGAGATTGAGAAATGGGCTGTGGCCAACCATACAGGCCTTGCAGTCTGCATTAGAGAGTTTGGTCTTTATTCTAAGAGATAAAATCTTGAGTTTTAAGTAGGATTTGACATGATCAGATATGTCGGATTTGCATTTTTCAGAGATTATTCAAGTGCAAAGGCATTGTGGAAAACACATTAGAGGGACAAGAGTGGACAAGGAGAGATCTGCTGGGGGTGAAGAGGATGGGGGTTGGACAAGGCTGGGCCAGGTAGAGGTAGAGAAAAATGGTGGAATTGAGAAATAAGGAAGGAACACAGTGGGCAAGGCTCATGATGGAGCCACACAGATGCAGGGGTGTGATGGTTTTCTTTGACAGCAAATTGTGTGGGGTTTTTCCTACACCAACAACTAATCAATTTTCAGACACCAACAGGGTATCCTATGATTCAGTTTAATTCTGGAGTGTCCAACTCCACAGTCCCACAAACCCTGACTTCAGTCACAAGTCTTGGGTGCCCAGGCTGCTTCTGTATGACTTGGCTATCAATTTGGCAGTTCTCATGATCACCATCCCCCAATCCAGTTCAGTTTTTCTCTATGACTCATTGAATTCAGGAAAGCACTTTACTTACTCTCAGCAGGGTTTATTATAAAGGACACAACTCAGGGAAAGCCAAATGGAAGAGATGCACAGGGCAAGGTAAGGAGGGCATGGAGCTTCCACACCTTCTCCCTGACACCACCTTCCTGGCTTCTTCGCTGACCCAGAAGCTCTTCAAATCCATTGTTTAGGGGATTTTATGGAAGCTTTATTAAATAGGCATAATTGTTCAATCATTGGCCATAGGGACTGAACCCAACCTGCAGCCCCTCCCCAGAAGTCACCAAGTCATGCCAGGATCTTTCTGGTGACCAGCCCTCTCTCTTCCTGACTCTCTTGGCCACCGCCCCCACTCACCCCTGGCTGGGAGTTATCTCATTAACCAAAGATGTACTCTATCACTCAGGAGACTCCAGTGGTTTTAGGAACTCTGTGCCAGCTCTATCCCAGGACAAGATCAAACATTTTTTTTTATACTATAGGGTAGTGAAAGAGAAGTCAAGGGGGATTTGAAGACCAATGTCTTGCCCTGGGCTCAGTCTCCTCCCCCTACTGCCCCAGCACCTGTCTGGCCCCAGGGTTCCTGGATGGGACAGGGGTTTCTTCCTTCTCGCTCTTCTTTCTTCAGGAGATTGTTACTGCTTTAAGCTGTGGCAAGAACATTGTGCCCGTCATTGATGGCTTTGAGTGGCCTGAGCCCCAGGCTCTGCCGGAAGACATGCAGGCTGTGCTTACCTTCAACGGCATCAAGTGAGTCCCAGGGCCCTGGGGGCTAAGAGCCAAGGGAGTGGGTACACATCACCCCTACAGGCAGCATGAGGATAGAGCAAACAAGCCACTGGCCAGCAGCTCCGTCTGTGCAGCCATCTGATCCCTTGGCGCTTGTACCCACAGGTGGTCCCATGAGTACCAGGAGGCCACCATTGAGAAGATCATTCGCTTCCTGCAGGGCCGCTCCTCCCGGGACTCATCTGCAGGCTCTGACACCAGTTTGGAGGGTGCTGCACCCATGGGCCCACCTTAACCAATTCCCAGTTCCCAATCCCTGCTGTGACTCCCATTTTTATGGTCCTCCCTGAAGGAACAGCTCTTTAAACTGAGTCAGCCTGGGCTCTTTTCAGGAAATGGCTCTCCCTGTCTTCTACCCTCATGACCCACTTCAAACCCCACTTCCTCAGTATCTGGAAAGGGAAACACGCTAGGCTTGGTAGTGGGGGCTCCTCCTCCCTCAGGCCTTGCCCTCAGGTTCTCTGTCTCCTATCCCCAGAGCTGTGTTTCTGCCAAGTTCTGGAAACACAGGCAACTGGGGGGAGGGTGAGTGCAAAC
This sequence comes from Geosciurus inauris, assembly GCA_004024805.1. NCBI lineage: Eukaryota > Metazoa > Chordata > Mammalia > Rodentia > Sciuridae > Geosciurus > Geosciurus inauris. The sequence goes on along the minus strand of PVHX01014547.1, from coordinate 25,554 downwards.
ATTCTCTCATATGCTACCCTGAGAGCAGCTGGCTTGAGTAGGCAGCCTCTGACAGGAATCAAGGCAATGTGCAGGCCCCTCTGCCTGGGCCCTATAGTCTGAGCAAGGGCCTGGGCCTGGGAGGCAGCCAGGGATGGGTCCCTTGATGCCTGAGCCCTGATGCCACTTCCTACTGCCTTGTGGCTTTGCCCTATAACCACTCAGTGCCCCTCCCAGCTTTCCCCACAGCCGGGGTCAAGGTTGGGCTGAGCTAGCCCACAGGATGGTATATGCCTGGGCTGCTTTGCCTCACTTGTGCACAGGAGACGCCTATCTGGGCAGGGAGATCACGTCTCATAGCCCAACTATCCCAGGCCTTGGTGCTCTGCCTAAGATTCCTGCCCACCCCAGCCTAGTCTTGCTGGCTTCCCCAGCTCCTCACTCATCCAGGGCTTCCTACTCACTTGCTCAGAGAAGAGGGGGACCAGGCAGCCCCCCTGGCAGCCCTAGTAGCCTGGACAGCACCTGCAGCTTTGTGGAAAGCGGCAGATCCTGAAAGGCTAGGGTGATGACCTAGGGTGGTTTCTCCAAATGTAAAGTGCATTCAGCCCTTTACATCCAGGAACTTGTTAAAAGTCAATTCAGGAGACCCTGGGGCAGGGCCTGAGAGTCTGCATTTCTCACAAATCCCTAGGCAAGAAGATGCAGGTGGTCAAGGGACCACACTGTGCAGGAAGTCCTTTGCAAATCTTTGTCATTTTCCGAACACTCCACTCATGGTCTCTGTAGTCATCACAGCAACCCTGTCCAGTACTGTCCCCTTTTACAGGTAAGGAAGAAAGACTGAGTAATGAGCCCCATTTTTCAAATCATTGGCAGCCCCAGGATCCAGAGCCAGGCATCCCAGCACCCAGGCCACTGCAAATGGACTTGGCTGATGATTCCTGAGAATCATCCTGGAGGATGCATCCCCTACAGAGCTGTGGCTTCTCCCATGCCCCAGAGAATCTAGCAGCAGGGAGATAGGTTTTAGACAAAAGGCTGATGTAGGGGTCCTACAGAAATAGCTGAGCAGGAATGTCCTTCTGGCCCTTCCTCCATTGGAGTAAGAGGGCAAGAAAGTGCCTTCCCTCCAATATCTCAGGCTCCAGCTAATGGGGTCGCCTGTTACCTGCCCGGTATTTCCCTCTGAGGGCTGTGGCTTCATACCTCAGGGCTGGCTCAGCAGAGCTGGCCAGGTTTCTCCTTGCTTTTGGACCACATCATCAGGAAGCCAAAGGTCTTACTGCAGGCTTGGGACCCCTTTCTTCCACTTTTTACCCTCCCCTTGTCTTAAGTGGATCCTGACCCAGTTCTGGCTTTGACCACACACCATCCTCCCCAAGACACTCAGCCCAAGTGCATGCTGGTTCAAGCCCGGGATTCTGTACTGGATGTGACAGATGAAGCCGACTGGGTGTTTCCCTCACAGAGCAGTCAATAACACAGTGTGCAAGTACCACCAGGGGAATCTTTCTGTCTTTTTGTCCCTATGGGTAGTACTCAGAGAACCTGGTTTTTCTTCTGTCTGGCACATGCTCCACTGCTTTCCACTTCCACTGTCCAGCCTTCTGCCTTCTCCTCCCTCTCTCCAGGCAATCAGGAGCCTGGCCTCTGGCTCCAGCCAGAGCAGCTGAACTGAAAAACCTGCCCCAGCCAGGCCTGTGTGTTCAGGAGTGGTGGCCTCCCCTGCCATGGCAAACACTGCTCAGATTGCAGCCAGGGCAAACTTCCAGGCCCTCAACTTCCACCTCATAGCTCATCCTGAGATAGGGCTCAAAAGTAGCCCATCTCCCACAGCCTGCTCTGACACGGGTCTGCAGAGTCAAGGTTTTCTGCTTGGCTGGGCTATAGGCATTGCCCCAGGTTAAGGCTGAGTCAACAAGGTCTCTACCCCACCTCATGTACCCCTCTAAGAGCTGCTCAGGGAGATTCAGAGACCAAAAGTCCAACCACAATTTATTCATCCTTCTCTTTAGCCCATGAAGACAGGCATCTCATTCTACAATGTGTCCTGATATGTCCACTCAAGTGTGGTCCCCACACTCAGACAATTTGGAGGCACTGCTGATCTAGTCTTTCCTAGAGGAGATTCCTCAAGTTGCACAGCTAGCTAGAGCAGAGCTCGGCCTGAGGCCAGCTCAGAGCCGTCTCCCAGCACTCCTCAAGGGCTCATGATTCGTGGGTCAGTCAGGCAGAAGTCTAGCAACAAGGAACCAGGCTGCAGGGGCTCTAGTCAGCCCTGAACTACCCATTTCATCTGCATGATTTTCAGCCAGCAAACTGGATTACAGGGCAGATGAGAAAGTGGGGAGAAACAGCAGCAGGCCAAGCCCCCAAGGGCAGTTTTGGTTTGAAGAGTCAGCCCCTGATTTGAGTCTGCTAGGGGACTTATGGCCCTCATCAAAGCCAGTGCCTTAATATTAAATAAGATTCTGCCTTTCAACTTCAGGTCCAGACCTTCCTAACTCCCTAGGAATGGATCCCTCATTCTCTGGGAAGCTCTGGCCCCTGAATCATATGGGAAATCAGGTTCAGCTCCCAGTAGACCTAGAGAGACGGAAGAGATGGGCTTGGCATATGACTGCTGAAATGCTCAGCAATGCCAGGTGTCAGAAGGCTGAGTGGCAATGAAAACTGATCCTTCCTGGGCTAGTGTAGCCAGGAAATCAACATAGGTGCTTCTGCAAAGTGCATCTCACTGACCCCCAGGAACAGGCAGCCAGAGCCCTGCCCCAAGCTCCCCTGCTGGCCTCATGTAAGCCTGGTAGCTTGTCACCTCCTGACAGCTCAGGAGATGAGAGAGGGAAGCCTGATGTAGCCACACCCAGAATCAACCCTACAGGTACCTAGGGCCTCCCTGCCCTGCCCAGCAGTGGCTGGCTGGCTAGCTGGCGTCTGACCTATGGTGAGCAGACCAGGCAAACAGAAGGCCCCAAAGACCAAGGCCTTGGGGCCAAAAGGTTCCTTTTGGTTTGATTCAATTAATTTATTGTGATTGGCACAGTTAAGCCCAGAAGTGCAAAGGTTGTAGTCAAGGATTGAGTCCATCCACAGTGACAGTAGCATTCTCCCTCCAGAGGAACCATGCCCCTCCCAAGGCCACTCCCCCCAAGGCTACCACAGTCATCATTAAGGAATGATTGGCAGCTGCTGCACACATCAGGAACACAGGGCTGTGCAGTTTGGGCTGGAAGGAGCAATGCCAGCCCACACACTTCACTTGGTCCCTGAGGTTTCACTCCATCAGGAATTCTCATCTCCCCTAGAGAATTCCAAGTGATGGATGGCATAAAAGGTAAACGGATTCCTGCTGCCTGTCCTGGAATGGGCCTGTCAGATTGGGATTCTAGATCCTAGACAGAGGCTGGCTCAGCTCTGGACCAGGTGGCGCCTTGAATGAGCTTGACCACCTTGTCCAGGGATAAGCTGCCCTCCGAGGGGAGCTGCAGCTCAGCTGTGGGCTGGCTCCCAGATGCAGACTTGCACTCAGTGTGTTCACTCGGCTCCTCTTGCCCTCTGTCCTCTGGCACAGGCAGATCAGGGGCTCTAGGGAATGTTCTGGAATTCAGAGTGAGGACTAGCCCTTTCCAGCATCCTGTAAGAGAACAGAGAGAGGGTTCAGATTTGACAAGAATCCTCAACTCCTGTCTGGAAAAGTGACACAGGATTCACTTGGTTGGACTGGCTGTCCCAGTGTCCCCTCCTGAATTCCTCCCTCCCCAAGCTGAGAGGTCAAGGACACTATCCAGAGACAGATGTTTCTGAAAACTAACTCTTAAGACAGCAGTGGATCCAGGCACAGTGGTGCAGGCCTATAATCCCAGCTACTTGTGGAGCTAGTGCAGGAGGACTGCTTGGGCAATAAGTGAGGTGCTGTCTCAACTGAAAAATAAAAAGGGCTGGGGATGTAGCTCAGTGGTAGTGTACTCAAGGTTCAATCGCCAGTACCAAAAATAAAAGAGACAATGAGGGAAGAAGCCAGTTAGTTGGGCTAGCCTGTGGCCCAGCCACCAGTAGAGAGGAAGCTCTGTGGGAGTCCCTTTAACATAGTTCTGCTGTCATAGTTCTACCTGTAAAATGGGAATGGAAGGAAATGAGGGGACCTGGGGAGGTAACAGCCTGGCCAAGAAGCAATGTTAGCCTGATCCTGCCCTACCTGCCCCTCCCCCTGGCCCTTGGAAAGTGGCTCCTGAAGGATTAAGCAACCATCTGCAAGCGGGTAATCAGCCAGGATGGGACACTGACAGGAAAAGGGCTACGAATGAAGCTGCCATTTCCAGGTGGGAGCAGAAGGAAGAGGAAACCTTTTAGGATAAAGGGCTCCATTATGAGCAGAGGTTTAGGGCTGTACATTACCCAATCAAGATGGCTGGGATGAAGAGGAGACCAGCTCCCAGGAGGAAGGGAAATCCCTTCATGAAGTTCAGAGTGGCTGGATAGAGTGAGTTGAAGATCCCAGAGGCGGCCAGCATGGCCAAGCTACTCACACAGGCGACAGCAGAGAAGAGAGCACCTGCAAAGAAACGAATGCCACACTCTGAGGGCGGGGGGTGAAGCTTAGTGGTGGAACACTTGCCTACACCCAGGTTCAACCTCCAGAACAGAAGAAAAAAAAGAAAAACGAAAGAAAGAAAGGGAAAAAAAAGCTAAGTTCCAGAATTCAAAAGATTCGGGGTAAAATCCTGGTACCACCACTATTTCACAGCTGTGAGACCCAGCGCAAGTCATTTAACCTCTCCCTCACCTGTGAATCCTATCATATCAAGTGTCATGATAAAGATTCAATAATGTCATGCATGGAAAGCATCCCCCACAAAGTAGTTACTACATAAGTGACTGCTTTTAAGTCCACAATAAAAGTACATGTGATAGCTTCTAATGAAAGCCTGATAGAAATGTTTTTTTGGGGGGGGAGGGGATTGAGGTTTAATCCTCTTTGGAATCATCTCCTGTTTGGTATTAACTGCTGGTTTGATTTCCAGTTCCAATACTCATAGTCGCAATCACTGAAGAGTAGCTTATCCTGTTCCTTCTGTGAAATAAGGCTAACAGCTTCTTCAAAGGTTGTCAGCAATGTAATGCACACACGTAAAGCACATATCACAGGGTGCCTGCTGTGGATAGCTAGTAAACAAAGGCTGTTTTCCACTTTTCCCCGTGACATGTCTGAACACAGTGAAAAGTTTTGGAAAAAAAGCTTATTGAGTGAGTGAATGAAAGCAGCTGGGTTCTGGAGACACCTGAGCCCATGGTGGGCTGTGTAAGCCACCAGATGTCATCAACAGATCCTATTTCCAGGGCAAATGTTTCCAAACTGAAGTATAAGGACCCAGAGGACTGAGGAGTTGTTTTTACAGCTATGCCAGCAGAAACCAGTTTGCACAAATGAGCAATGACCTCATAAAGATTGAGATTAAACTGTCAGGCTGTCAGAGCTGAAGGGTCTATAGATATCACCAAGAGCAAGCCACTCAGTAACACAGAAGGAAACTGAGGTCCATGACAGAGCCAGGGCTGAAACCTAGCTCCCAAGACCCATGGCTCTTAAAAAAGACCTGTTTGCATCCTAGCTCCATCATTTACTGAGTGACTGATTATATCAATTTAACCTTCTGGGGCTGTTTCTCCACCTGTCAATTGGGGACAATGAAACCTAAGTTACAAAGTTGTTCATTTCCTCTGAGTTTGTACACTCTGACCCCAGTGAAGCAGGGAACCCTAGAATCATTATGAGTGGAAAAACTGAGGTCTCAAAAGAGTCAATCTTCCACTCCAGTTATCAAGAAAGAACACAGGCAAGTACTGCTAACTGCAAAAACCCAAGGCGGTGCAGCCCTCCAGCAGGCCTAGCCCATCAGACAGAAGTGCATTTGTCTTGGCCACTTCTCCAGGATGGGAGGAAGCCAGGCTATTCCTGGCCTGGCTGCCCAGTTCAGCCAACACTGGGCATGAGGAACAGATGCAGACTGATTCTGATACTCACCCTGCTCAGACTCACCCACCAGCTTGGAGAGTTTGGCCCGGATGATAGGTGTGATGACTAATGACAGGAAGAGCAAGCCATACCCTGTGGAGAAATAAAGACACATCAGGAAAGTGACATCAGGGAGAGGCACAGAGCTCCTATCCATACTTATATGGGACTTAAGTTAGACTCACTAAGAACTTCCTTGATGGTGAGGATGGGAAGAGCATCCTTCTCTGTGCTCACCTATCTACTATCTCTTTCAAGAATGAGTGCCGATTCCCACCGATGGCTTTGTTGTCGGACTACCTCTTGTGGGGACTACACGCATCACCCACCCGCAGAGCAGTTAGTAGGGAGGTGGCAGGGTACAGAAAACAAGCCAGAGAGTCAGCCCCAAGTTCAAAACCTAATGCTATTGCTTACTATGTGTGTGACCTTGGGTACCTCCCTGAGCCCAACTCCCAATCTGTAAAAGGAAGATTATAAGACATTCATCACAGGATAGTTCTGCAGAAAAGGGGCTGAATAACACCCCTAAAAGTATCAGGTCCTAAATCCTGGAATCTGTAAATGATGCCTTATTTAGAAAATGGGCCTTTGCAGATGTGATTAAGGTAAGGATCTTAAGAAGGGCAGATTATGTTGGATGATCAGATTTGGCCCTAAATGCAATCATACATATCCTTTCCAGCAGAGGGAGATTTGACACAGACAGAATGGAGAAGGCACAGAGATAAGAAGGCAATGTGACCACAGAGGTAGAGAATGGTGATGTGATCATGTGTGAACAGCCACCAGAAGCTGAAAGAGGTGAGAAACAGATTCTCCCCAAGAGCCTTTGGAGAGAGCACTGCCCCGTCAACACCTTAATTTTAGTCTATACTGATTTGGGACTTTTGGCTTCCAAAACTATGGGAGAATAAATTTCTGTTGTTTTAAGCCATCCAATTTGTGGTAATTTTTCTTTTTTTTCAGTACTAGGAATTGAAAAAGTGCTCAGAGGTTGTACTCTACCACTGAGCTACATCTTAGTCCTATTTATTTATTAATTTACTTTAATTTTGAGACAATCTGGCTAAGTTGCTGAGGCTAGCCTTGAACTTGCAGTCCTCTTGCCTTGGCCTCCTGAGTCACTGGAATTACAGGTGTGCACTTCTGCACACTTGTAATCGATTTATAGTAATTTGTTACAGCAACCTTAGGAAACTAATGTACATGTTAAAGAAGTAACAACTATAAAGTGAGGACACAGTAAATATAAACTCTTTTTCTTTTTGGGGGGGGGATTGAACTCAGGGGTACTCAACCACTGAGCCACATCTCTAGCCCCATTTTGTGTTTTATTTAAAAACAGGGTCTCACCGAGTTGCTTAGTGCCTTGCTGTTGCTGAGGCTGATTATGAACTCAGGATTCTCCTGTCTCAGCCTCCCAAAGTGCTGGGATTATAGGCGTGCAGCACCGTGCCCAGCTCCTTTTTCTTTTGCATTTACTTACAGGCATACCCTGTTTTCTTCATAACTATTCTTCCTATATGACTGTTGTGTCCTAGACAAAACTTCACACTCCTAGAGGACAGTGTATCCTCCTAAGTCGGTATATGATGAAGTACCCCAACACCCTTTCAGGTGTCAGGACCCCCAAATTCCACTCTGTTGAGATTCCCCAGAATAATGGCAGTATCTTCATCCTCTCTGCACTGCCAAGGGCTGCAGGTATGAGTGAAATGTACCTGGTTCCCCCAGCCCCCCGCTTCTATGTCAGACAAGCAACTGAGTTAATAAATCTGTGACTACCAAATGGTTGACTTTATGCACAACATATGTTAGGGCTCTATCAAAATAAATCTGAGCCGGGTGCAGTGGCACAAGCCTGTAATCTCAGCGCTTAGGGAGGCTGAGACAGGAGAATCGTGAGTTCAAAGCCAGTCTCAGCAATGCAGAGGCGCTAAGCAACTCAGTGAGACCCTGTCTCTACATAAAACACAAAATAGGACTTCGGATGTGGCTCAGTGGTCGAGTGCCCCTGAGTTCAATCTCCAGTACCAAAAAAAAACAAAACTCTGTCCCTTTAAAATAGTTAAATTCTTCATTCCTTTGTCAGCCCCCTAGCTGGAAGCAAAAAAAAAAAAAATGAGGAAGTGGGGAGGAGAGGAACTAAGCAAGCAGGAATTTCAGATCTGTGGTCTGAGAAGACTGAATTTTTTTAAAACAACAACAAAGTTGACTGAGATATGTGAGGCAGATCCTATGGTTCTTATCAGAGAAGTGTCAAGGCATTAATGGTATGGACTTTGTTTAAGAGCACCATGGATAGGCTATGGAGGCCAAGGGGTGAAGCAATTAGTGTATGAGCCATACTTTTGTCTTTTGCTCTAATTACTTGATAATGTGCATTAATTACTTTGGCTATTTAAAGGCTACATTTTCCATCTATCAAAGATGACATTTTTCTGGGCTGGGGTTGTGGCTCAGTGGTAGAGCACTTGACTAGCACACATGAGGCACTGGATTGATTCTCAGCACCATATAAAAATAAATAAACAGCTGGTGTGCTGGCCCACGCCTGTAATCCCAGCAGCTCAGGAGGCTCAGCCAGGAGAATCGCCGGTTCAAAGCCAGCCTCAGCAACGGTGAGGTGCTAAGCAACTCAGTGAGACCCTGTCTCTAAATAAAATACAAATTAGGGCTGGGGATGTGGCTCAGTGATCGAGTGCCCCTGAGTTCAACCCCTGGCACCAAAATAAATAAATAAATAAATAAGGTATTGTGTCCATCTACAACTAAAAATATTTTTTAAAAAGTAGACGTCATTTTTCTGGGTTTCTTAGTTATCTGTCCTCTGGTGCAAGCAGAGGGCATAACTTATGTTTCCAAAGACACAGGTCTGAACCCCATTCAGGAGGAATAAGTGGCTGACTCCCAATTTTCACCTACTGCCTCTGGGACTAGCTGTCCCTGAGCCCACATACTTTACCTGTGAACATGAGAGCTGTGATGGTAGCAAATGCAAAGACCACCATCCCCAGAATGTTGAAAGTCAGGCCAATTTCAGCCACCCAGGTGTCCACCAGGCAGCACTGCAGAAGCCTCAGGCCCAGGAGGCTGGTGAGGTAGGGAAGGTGCTGAGCTGCAGAACCATAGCCAATCAACTTGGAGTCCCAGCAGAGGGGTGTGCTCAACTCATAGATGGTCAGGATGTCCTGAGCCCCAAAATGCACAGTGATCACCACGAAGAAAGCCAATGAGTACAGGGCTAAGTGCTTCCTGGACTTTTCTGGGGCTGGAGACAGGTAGAGGTGGACAATGGATCGGTGGTGACGGAGGGTGAATAGCCGGGTGGACTTTGGTTCCTTCAAGGTCTCACCAAAGCAGAATGCTGCATATAGGGTCATGACTATTAGCAAGGCCAAAGCCAACCAGAAGGGGTTGGCATAACCCTGGGCCCGGAGCCAGTGACCCCCAAGGAGGCTTGCCAACATCCCAGCCACGCCAATGCAGGCTTCCAGCAGAGCCATTCGGAAAGTGCGGCTGTGGTCAGAGCTGACATCGGCTACAGAAGCAAAGCTAGCAGCCAAGAGCCCACTGAAGTCACCGAGGAAGGCACAAAGGATGCGGCCCAGCACAAAGTAGCCGACGTGGAGTTGCAGTTGCACCACAAAGATGGACACCACAGCTTGGAGCAGCAGGCCAAGCGAGGCCAACACCAGCAGCGGGCGGCGGCCCACCTGGTCACTCCAGGCTCCAAGCAGCGTGGACGAGAACAGATCCACCAGGAAGCCGGCCACATTCATGTACAGGGTCCAGTGGGAGGTAAGTGTTTCCACTTCCTGTGGGAACACAATTACTAGGATGCAACTCCTCACTGGTCGCCTACTACCCACAGCATCGCCATTCTGGGAGACACAGGGTTGAGAACTTTCTTTGGAGGCCTAAACCTCGGAGAATCTTCATGCAAATCTCAAAAACGGTAACCACAGGGGACTGTGGGACACGGAAACAGCCCCATTCCCCTCCCTTTCCCCCTTTGCTAATTGCCCAGGGCAGGTTTTCTCTAGATCCACAGCCCACATCCCCTATGCTGCAATTCTCGGGCAGAACCCCTGTGCTCCGCCCAGCGCATTGTACAATCGCAAACCCCGCCTCGGACGCCCCCACCTTCCCGCAGGCCCCACCCCTCGGCAGCCCCCGCGCTCCAGGCCAGGACCCGGCCGCTTCCCTCGCCTCGCGGTACCTGCATCGTGGGGTCCACGCTGTGGTTGCCGCAGTTCCCTCGGTCGCGGGTGCCATTGTAGCCGAGGTCGGCGCTGAAACGGTGCCACAGATACTGCGTGGTGACCGGGCCCTGCAGGACCAAGGCAAAGTTAGCCAGGAAGACAAGAGGTTCCACAGGGCCGCGGAATAGCACGGGCGCCGTGCGCCGAGTGCAAGACTCGCCCGGGGGGCTCGCTTGCCCCTCCATGCGCTTGCGCGTGGCGGGCTGGCTAGAGGCCGGCGGCGGACGTGGAGTATGACTCGCAGCCCGGGACCAGCTGCTGGAGGCCGGGACCTGCGCTGTTTGCGCCTGCGCTCGCGTCCAGCGTCCCTTCTTAAAGTCAGGCAGGGCGGGGCAAGGCGTTCAGACCCCAAATTCTTGCCCTGCACGCTCTGGGCTGGGTGTGGTCGAAGAGGAGCCCCGCAGCCCTGGCCAGCGGGGTGACCTCACGTGTACTCTGCTCAAGGATACCGCCCGACAGTCCTCCCTCTTGGGCCCAGAAACACTGTGACAATAACATCAATAATTAACATTTATTGAACACTTACTGTTTGCTGGGCACAGTATTAAACCTTTTGCGTGCATTAATCTCACAACAACTTAATAGGCTAGGCACACCTATTATCCAAATCTACAGATGTGGAAGCAAGGTCAACTGGCACTCAAGCAGAGCTAGAGGAGCACCTGACTACTGATGCCTGTGCTGATGTTCTGCAGTACTTTGTGGAGGCAACTCAGGATGGAAGGTGGAGCCTGAAACCAACTGCCTGGACTGTAATACCTGGGCTCTGCCTCTGTCTCGGGCATACCACTTACCTCCCTGTGCCTGTTTCTTCATCTGTAATAAAACCCGCCTCAAAGAGTTATTGGGAAAGAACAGTGTCTGATACGTTGAAAGTGCTATTATTTTTAATAGTAAGCTGTCACTTGCCCCACTCTTGAGCTAGGATCCTTTCCTGCAAAACTAGTCTTGTTTCTGGGGCTAGGGTCTGACCTGCAATTCCCTTAAAGGAACAGAGTCTGAGCAGAAGACAGTGGAGGGCCCCATGGGTGTGACCTTATGTTCTTGGGTGCTCCCACTGTAGGAACTGGGCCAGAAGGCAGTCACCTGGTCTGTTGCTGAGCAGCTCAGACCTCCTGTCTGGGCCTCTGTTTTATTGCCTGTAAAAGGGAATAACAGAGCTGGGAGTGTGGCCCACTGTTAGAATGCTTGCCTGGCATGCAGAGTCCCTGAGTTCCATCTCCAGCACCTTAAATAAATAAATAATAAATAAATATTAGTACCTGCTTTATTCCCTATCATTTATTTATTCATTAATTAAGTGCATTTATTAAGCACCCTTATGAACCAGCCACCATACTGGGGAATCTGGGAACATAATATTAAAGAAAGTAGACAAAGTCCTCAATAGGCCTGGTAGTTTCTAGAATGGTAAGGGAGATACAATTGATGGGATTGATTGGTCCTGCCAATTGATGTAAAATTGCAATCATGGCAAATACTTTAAAGAAGTGAGGGGAAGCTCCACAGATGCCCATTCAGAGGCCTGGCCTGACGGGATCAGAATCAGAAAAGGCCTTCCATGACAACTAAGAGGACAGCTGAATGCATGGTTGTCTGGAGGCAGGCCCTGCACCAGTTGTGACTTGAAGAAGGCCCGATTCTTGGGGTGGAAAGTGACTCCATTTCTAGCCACCATGATCACACCTGGGCCTGTTGAGATTTATTGACTATCCCCATCTCTCCTGGGCCAGGGTCTGAGGCTCAGATTAGGTGAACGCTGGCTAGGTACGGATGCCCCATTACCTTCCATGGACTTCCAGGCAATTCTGCATGAAACATTCAAGTCTCTGGGTGCCTGTTGTTGCCCACACACACCTATACAAAGCTTGGTCCAGTGAGGTCAACTGAAGAGAGAGAGGGGAGCCTTAATTGCTGTATTAAGATGAACTGTTTCTCTGGCTTGGTGGGAAGGAGTCTGTGGTCTACTAGCAATGTCTGCCATGGGTTCAGGGGTGGTAAGTACTAGGCACTCAAACCTGTGTTCTCTAAGCTGGGCACAGTGGCACAGGCCTGTAATCCCAACAGCTCGCCAGGCTGAGGAAGGAGGATTGCAATTTCAAAGCCAGCCTCAGCCATGGTGAGGCGCTAAGCAACTCAGTGAGACCCTGTCTCTACATAAAACACAAAATAGGGCTGGGGATGTGGCCAGTGGTTGAGTGCCCCTGAGTTCAACCCCTGGTACCCAAAAAACAAAACACTCTGTTGTCTAATCCTGGAGTAGGTAAATAGGTGCTCAGTAAGCTTTGAGAGGCTTTAGGGAAGGGCCTGGAAGCTTCTTCCTGTAGGACACTGGGACAAGGAACATGGATTCCTCACTCAAATGGCAGCAGCTTTGTCAGCCTACACCCAGACAGCTTGCTTTCCAGAAGTGGCCAATCACAGCTTTCAGAAAATGGTTTCTGTTTTAGGATACAAAGAGAAAGAGAGGCAAGCATGAGGGAAAGCCATTTCCTGCTTTGAGCTGTTGTTTCTCACGTATCCGCCCTAAAAATCAGAGCAGCATCCATTTCAGTATAGACTAAGGGTGTGTTCATAGCACTGAGTCGGAGTTACAACTATGTCCCTGTCACTGTGAGACTTTGGCCAAGTCCTGTCTGACCTCAATTTTCTCATCTATGAAATAATTTCTGGTCTCATATTTCCTTGTCTGTAAAAATAGAGCAATAATACCTACCCACGGGGTGGCTGTTAGCATCAAATGAAAAAAATATGTGTGGCTGGGAGCTGCATGTGGCTGTGTCCAGGTGCCAGAGATGGTGGTTGCTATTGAACTGTGCCTGAGGTGAGGAGAAATTTCACCACAAAGAAGTCAGGCTGTCCCAGGTGAGAGGAACAGCTGGGTCTCAGAGAAATGCTGTCTAGAATCCAGAAACACTCAGAGATGGAGGTACACTTCCAAGTATGTACCCCTTAGGAAGGATTCCCAGAACCTCCTTCCTGTCTGAGAGCTCCTGCCCTGGGTCTCATTTTAGAGATTTGGAGGGGGTGGGGTGGGTACTGGCATTGAACCCAGGGGTGCTTAACCACTGGACCACATCCCTATCCCTTTTTTTTTTAAATATTTATTTTTTAGTTGTAGGTGGACACAATATCTTTATTTTATTTTTTATGTGGTGCTGAGGATCAAACCCAGTGCCTCCCGCGTGCTAGGTGAGCACGCTACCACTGCGCCATAACCCCAGCCCCAAATGAGAAGTTTTGTTTTGTGTTTTGGTGGTACTAGGGATTGAACCCAGGGCCTCAGGTATGCTAAGCAAGCTCTCTACCACTGAGCTACATCTCCAGCCCCCTATCCCTTTTTTTTTTAATTTATTTTCTTGGTCCTGGAGATTGAACTCAGGGGCACTCGACTACTGAGCCACATCCCCAGCCCTATTTTGTGTTTTATTAGAGACAGGGTCTCACTGAGTTGCTTAGCGCCTCGCCGTTGCTGAGGCTGGCTTTGAACTTGAAATTCTCCTGTCTTAACCTCCCTAAGTGCTGGGATTACAAGCGTGACCACTGCACCCAGCTAGTGAAGGGTTTTTTGTACAGTGGGAAAGGCAGGTCACTGAGACAAAGCAAGGGCACCTACCTGTCATGTGGAGGGATATGAGGTTTTTATGGCACACGTAGAAGGCAACTGAGGCCAGGCCTCATGTTCACAGTTTTAGACTTTCAGTCCTTTCACACCCAGGATCAATCCTTGTCTTCTAATTGGAGTATTTAGTCCAATCATATTTAATATAATTATTGATATGGCCAGACTTAATATCTTGCCAAATATTTTCCACTTATCCAACCTGTCTTTCTTCTATGTTTCTTCACTCCTCTTATTATTATTTTTTAATAATTTTTTTGTATTCATTTCTATCCTCTGTTAGCTCTTTGGTTATACTTTCAAAATTGTTTTTTAGCATGAACAATGTACTTCCTGGACATTTTGTACACAACCTCCAATTAGTACTTTTTTACTACATTTTGAATAATGTAGAATCTTAACATCACTTAACTTAATTAGGCATCTGCTGCCTTTTGTGCTATTGTTCTCATTTTACTTCCATGTGTTTTGAATCCCATGTTATAATTATTTCTGGTTTAAACTGCTGATATTCATCCACATATTTGCTTTATTTATTTATTTTTGGTACTGAGGATTGAACTCAGGGGCACATGACCACCGAGCCACATCCTCAGCCCTATTTTGTGTTTTATGTAGAGACAGGGTCTCACTGAGTTGCTTAGTGCCTCACCATTGCTGAGGCTGGCTTTGAACTCGCAATTCTCCTGACTCAGCCTCCCTAAGTGCTGGGATTACAGGTGTGCGCCACATGCCCAGCTCACATATTTGTTTTATTCAGTGGTCTTTATTCTTCCTGCTCTTCTATGCTACCTTCGTCCTTTGGCCTAAAGAATGAATTCCTCTCCTTTCTCCTATGGTGCAGATCTTTTGGCAACACATTACCTAGGCTTCTGTTTGCAAATATTTCTATTTCACTTTCACTTTGAATGATATTATTCCTGGGTGTGAAGTTTAGATTGGCAGTTGTTTTTATTTTTTTCATCCCTCTGAAGATGTCATTTCATTGTCTTCTGGCTTTCATTTTTTCTCATGTGCCTCTTGTCCTCTCCTGTCAAGGTCTGTAATCCCTAAGGCCATGTCAGTCCTTTTAATTTTTTTTTAATATATATATATTTTTAGTTGTAGATGGATACACTGTCTTTATTTTATTGCTTTGTATGTGGTGCTGAGGATCGAACCCAGGGCCTCACGCATGCGAGGCAAGTGCTGTACCGCTGAGCTACAATCCCAGCCCCAGTCCTTTTAATTTTTAATTGCAGTACTATCTTAACCATTTTTATTTATTCATTTTAGTGGTACTAGGGATGAGTCCAGGGCCTCAGGCATGCTAGGCAAGTGCTCTACTACTTCTGTGATTTTTTTTTGTTTTGTTTTGTTTTGTTGTTGTTATTGTTTGTACTGGGGATTGAATTCCAAGGGCACACTACCATGGAGCTATATTCCCAGACCTCTTTTTTTTTTTTTTTTTTGGTACTACAGATTGAACTCAGGGACACTCGACCTCGACCACTGAGCCACATCCCAAGCCCTATTTTGTGTTTTATGTAGAGACAGCGTCTCACCGAGTTGCTTAGCACTTCGCCATTGCTGAGGCTGGCTTTGAACTCGCAATTCTCCTGTCTCAGCCTCCCTAAGTGCTGGGATTACAGGCTTGGGCCACCGCACCCGGCTATCCCCAGACCTTTTTATTCTTATTTTTTTTAAATTTTGAGACAGGGTCTCACTAAATTGTTTAGGGCCTTGCTGAGTTGCTAAAGCTTGCCTCGAACTTGCAATCCTCCTGCCTCAGCCTCCCAAGTCACTGGGATTACAGGTGTCCACCACTATGCCTGGCAAATATAAATGTCTTTAAAAGCATAGAGCCAGCCAGGTGTGATGGTGCACACCTGAAATTCCAGCAACTCAGGAAGCTGAGCCAGGAGAATCACAAGTTCAAGGCCAACTTGAGCAACTTATTGAGACCCTATCTCAGAATTTCTAAAAAAAAGTCAGGGGGTGGGGCTGGTTAGAGTGCTTGCCTCTCATGCACAAGGCCCTAGGTTCAATCCCTAATGCTGCAAAAAATAAGTAAATGATTAAAAAAAAAGTGTTCTGCCTCAGGTGGCAAAGATTAGCTTCGTGTCCTTGGATTCTGAGTGTATCACTAGGAGCTGACTATGGAGCCAGACCTCACTGAGGGCATTACATCTATTATCTTATTGGATCCTTATCACAATTTAGGAGGTTAGTCTGACTACCACTTTTCCTGATAATGCAACTGTGACTGAAGGAATGAAGGGAAATGGTCCTTGTCACACTGGGCATACTGAATATTCTCCCTATACTCTCCTTGTGCATTCTGCATTCCAAGCTTTAGTACGTGTTAGTCCTTAGTACGTGTACTATCCTTAAGAAAAGGGGACAGTAAAACACATGTCCCTGAGTACCCTCCTTCTGTTTCCAAAAACTTGGCCAAATTAAAGGAACAGTAAGAGCAAGCCTGGGCTGAAACATCCAGATACATATTATCTTGAAGGACTCTGGCTTTCTCTCATGTGCACTGGGAACTAGGGCGAGTTAGTGTTATCTGTAGAAAGCTACTTTCTTGCACGTACACCAGAACAGTTGCTCCTTGGGATGTTGATCAGACAAGCAAACTAAGCAAGCTCATGCTAATGATGTCACTGCTTCTACAGCCTAACAGATAAAACCTCTCTGTCAATGGTGACTGGAGCAGAACTGAAGGCACTGTGGAAGGATACATGTCACCCACCCAGCCAGCTTCCTCTGGACAAAATGCTGGGAGGGAGAGCAGGCACTCTTTGATGAAGCATCTCAAGGGAGGGAGGAGATACCAGGCCTGTCGCCACTGAACTCATCTTGGAGCATTGCTGATCTCTTGTAAACTTTCCCCAATAAATCAGATGTCTCACATTGTTTCCCAGCACTTTCTCTGGCCTTTTGGCAACTACCCCACTGCCCTTGCACAAGGGTACTGTGGACGTGACAGTCCCCTAGCTAGAAATACCCTTCCCACCTTGCTTAGCATGACAGTCCCCTAGCTAGAAATACCCTTCCCACCTTGCTTAGCCTATTCGGCCTGTTTGTCTTTTTGAAACACCCATGTCCTTGTCATACTTCAAGGCAGAATTCATTGTTGCCTTTGATGTACTTCCACAATACTGTGCTTGCACAGTTTTTGAGTGTGTGATAAGTTTTTTAAAAAAAAATTTGTTAGAGGTCAAGTTCATCTAATTGTCCCTTTGTGCTTACACACTTAACCCTGGTTTTACACTTAACCTCATTACAAATATGTGTTCCCTGGTGTGTCTCCTTCTAACCCCTCTCCATGTCTTGCCTCCAGACTTGAGAGCAGAGGCGCTAGTGTTTTTCCACGTTCACACCCCTAGCTCAGGGCTTGGCATGCGGCAGGATGAGGTTTGGAGCATGTGCCAATCCCAAGCAATTGATTGCAGCTGCCTTGGTGACTGCACTGAGATGGGCCGTTTCTCTGGCTTGGTGGGAAAGTCTTGTTGTCCACTAGCAATGTCTGCCATGGGCTCAGGGGTGGTAAGTACTGGGCACTCAAAACTGTGTTGTCTAATCCTGGAATAGGCGAATAGGGGCTCAGTAAGCTTTGAGAGGCTTTGGGGAAGTTCCTGGAAGCTGTAAGTGTTTCTTTGCTTCTTCCTGTGGGAGACTGGAACAAGGAACAGGGATTCCTCACTCAAATGGCAGCTTTGTCCGCCAGCGCCCAAAGACTGAGCTTCCTTTTTTGTAGTGACCAACCACAGCTTCCGGAGAGGTGGTTTTTGTTTTAGGATACAAAGAAGAAAGGAGGGACAAGCAGGAGGAAAGCCATTTCCTGCTTTGAACTGCTGCTTCTCACGTATCAGCCCTAAAATTCAGAGCAGCAACCATTTCACTGTGGCCCAAGGGTGTGTTCATAGCACTGATTTTGGCCACAATTTGTCTGACCTCCATTTTTTCATCTGTGAAATAATCTCTGGTCTGTGATTCCTTGTCTGTGAAAAATAATGCCAAGGCCAGGCATGGTGGCACATGTCTGTAATGTCAGTGACTTGGGAGGCTAAGGCAGGAGGATCGTGAGTTCAAAGTCAGCCTCAGCCATTTAGCAAGGTCCTCAGCAACTCAGCAAGACCCTGTCTAAATAAAATACAAAAAAGATCTGGGGATGTGACTCAGTGGTTGAGTGCCCCTGGGTTCAATCCCCAGTATCAAAAGAAAAAAGAAAAAAAGGAAAAGAAAAATATTCCCTACCTATGGGGTGACTGATAGAATCAAATGAGAAAAATATGTGTGGCTGGGAGCCTCATGTGGTTGTGTCCAGGTGCCAGAGATAGTGGTTGCTGTTGAACTGAACTTGAAGATGGAGAGGGGCTTCACCACAAAGAAGTGAAGCTGTCTCAGGTGAGGGAACAGCAGGACACAAATTTCTCCTATGCTTGCTTTAGTTTATTTTATTTAATTGTACTGGGGATTGAACCCAGGCTACTTTACCACTGAGCCACATCCCCAGCCCATTTATGTTTTATTTTGATGCAGGGTCTTGCTAAGTTTCATAGGGCCTCACTAAGTTGCTGAGGCTAGCTTTGAACTCATGATCCTCCTGCCTCAGCTTCCGGAGACACTGGGATTACAGGTGTGCGCCACCACACCTGGTTCTCATGTGCTTTATCTCAAGGGTTGTAACCCCTCCAGTCTTATCTGTATTGACTCTCCTACCAATGCTTTTAAAGACACATATATTTGCTGGGTGTAATGATGCATATCTGTAATCCCAGCTATTTGGGAGGCTGAGGCAGGAGGATCACAAGTTTGAGACCAGCCTGGGCAACTTATCAAAGCTATATCTCAAAATAAATTTAAAAAAAAAAAAAAAGGACTGGGGATATAGCTCAGTGATAGAGTAACCCTGAGTTTGATCCTTAGTACTGGGGGGGAAAAGATATTTTTCCCAGTTTTTATAGTTTTTTTGTTTTGTTTTGTTTTGTTTAGTTGTAGTTGCACCCAATACCTTTATTTATTTTTATGTGATGCTGAGGATCGAACCCAGTGCTTCGCATGTGCTCGGCAAGCACTCTACGGCTGAGTTACAATTCCAGCCCATCCCAGTTTTTATAGTTTTATGATGGGAAAGTTAGTCTAACATAAGCTGCCACATGAACACAACAATAAGTTGCCAAAGAGAACGCATATCACAGTTTTAACTTGCGATGTGTGTGCATGTACATGTATAGTCTCACCTATATGTATATGTATAGTCTCATATGTATATGTGTGTATATATACAAATACATATATCCCCCTCTTAGGGACCTTCAGAGGAAAATATATGTGCACAGAAATATATGTAATTAGATATATTTAGATATATATGTGTATATATATATATATATATGCCCTTGACTTATGAACAGGTTACATCCCAATAAACCAATCATAAATAGAAAACATCATAAGCCAAAAATGTAGTTAATATGCCTAAACTGCCAAGCATCATGGCTTCGTCTAGCCTGCCTTAAACATGCTCAAAATTCTTACATTAGCATGCAGTTGGGTACAATCAACATTACCAAAAACCTGTGTTGTAATAGACGGTTGTCTGTCTCCTGTTACTTCTTGAATACAGGATGGATGCTGCAGAGTGTCCGTTGTTTACCCCTGTAGTCACGGGACTGGCTGGGATCTGTGGCCCTCTACTGCCACCGCCCAACATCATGGAGAGTTTCATGCTGCATTTCACTAGCTTGAGAAGAGATCAAAATTCAACGCTTAATTTTTTTAAAAATTTTTTTAGTTGTAGATGGACGCAATTTCTTTATTTTATTTATTTATTTTTTATGTGGTGCTGAGGATCGAACCCAGTGACTCACGCATGCGAGGCAAGCACTCTTCCACTGAGCCACAACCCCAGCTCCAACGTTTAATTTTTAATGAGTGCATATTGCCTTCACACCATTGTAAAGTTCATCAATTGTAAGTTGAGCCGTCATGAGTCAAAGGCCATCTGTATATTGATTTAGCAATCATCTGTGAATAGCGCAGTGAAGTACTATTATATTGTGTGTTAAAATGTGTTAATTTATTAAGTGTAAATATTTAAAATATACTATAGAGCTGGGTATGGTGGCTCACGCTTATAATCCCAGCACTTAGGGAGGCTGAGACAGGAGAATCGTGAGTTCAAAGCCAGTCTCAGCAACAGTGAGGCGCTAAGCGACTCAGACCCTGTCTCTACATAAAACATATAATAGGGCTGGGGCTGTGGCTCAGTGGTCGAGTGCTCCTGAGTTCAATCCCCAGTACCAACAAAATAAATAAAATAAACTATAGAAACCTTTCTTGGCAAATCTTCATTTTTAATTTGTCTGGATTCTCAAATAAGGGAAGAGGCCAAGAGCTGCTTGGCCTTGGGAGACCCTCAGGAGAGCCTCACGGCTGACACAATTTGGGAACGACAGTGAAGGAAATGTCTAGGGGTTCCAGCTGGTCTCAGAAAGAATGTCATCTGAGGCCAGGCACAGTGGTGCATACGTATAATCCCTGTGGCTCAGGAGGCTGAGGCAGAAGGATCTGGAGTTCAAAGCCAGCCTCAGCAACTTAGTGGTTAAGCATCTCTGGGTTCAATGCCTAGTACCAAAAAAAATAAAATAATAAGAACTGGAGGTGTAGCTCAGTGGTAGAGTACCTGTAAATTCCATGCCCAGTACCACTAGAAAAAAACAAAAAAAAAAAACAAAGGTCCTCAGACAGGCACTCCCCACCTCCCAGTTCCAGGCTCAGAACCTCAGCCTTGAAGGCCTGGAACACCAGGCTTTGCCTACTGTACCAGAGAACTAAACTCAATCAAGCCAGGGTGCAACTTGGAAGGCTGTTTTCTCACATAGGATGTCTCTGTTCACAGACCTTTATGGCCACATTGCTGGCGTAGGATCGCCCATTCCCAGTACCAAGGAAATGGAAAATAGGAGTACTGATCCAAAAGGTGCTAGGTGAGCCAGGAATCGGAGCCAAAGGAAAGAGGAAGATTTAGGGTGGGGAAGGCATTTCCTCCAGGTACAAGGGAAGCCACCACTGAGGACACTCTCTGGGGACTGAATTGCTGTGGCCCTGCAAATGGCATCCTCCTTCCCCAGTGGTGCTCACAGCAGTGCTGATTAAGTCGGCACCATTTGGGGAAGAGCTGTGTGCCAGCCACTTTAGGTATAGAATCACTTATGCCTATTATAATTCAGTGAAGTAAGCATTGTTGTTCTTGTCTCAGAGGCAAGGAAACCAGAGAGGTTATTTGATTTGCCCAAAGACACAGCTAAAGACCAGAAGAGACAATATTTGAGCCTGTGTCTGCTTCACTCCAAAGCCACCAGGTTTTTACTCTCTGTAGTTCACAGACACATAGTCTGTAGGCTGGAGATGGCCACAGGTGTGTTTTGTTTGATTCATATAGTGGTTTTTTAAATATCCTGGTGCACATAGCATGCATATATGTGTATGTATGTGTATATATATATTTTTTTGCGGGGGTACTAGGGGATTGAACTCAGGGGCAATCTCCTGGAAGCATACCTGAGGCTGAAACCCAGTCAGGGGCAGAGAGAAGGCCAAGGATGCAACCTCACCCCACCCTGGCTGGTCAGGTGGGTGACAGCTGCAGATGCACACTCCCAGCATTAACCTGTCCAGGCAGCCAGCTGCTTTCTGTGGACTGAGGACGGACCCTTTTGCATGTATACACCTGTTGGAAGCTAAGCTGGGACAACTAACACTCCAGGCTGTCCCATGGTGCCTTCTTCACTTTTACCTTTGATATTTGGGGGACAGTTGTTCTTATTTTGGCTGACTGAGTGGCAGATACACTTCAGATAAAGATGGAAAATCACCAGGCACCTGAAAGCCATGGGTGCGGGCCACAGGTGGGTGGGTGGTCATGGCACTGAGGGCGGGGGATGGAGTGCTTAGTGGTGAAAGGAAAGGAGATATTAAGGAACACTTAAGAATGACGTAACTGGGCAGAGGTTGTGGCTCAGTGGCAGAGCGCTTGCCTTGCAGGTGTGAGGCACTGGGTTTGCTCTTCAGCACTACATAAAAATAAGTAAACAAAATAAAGACACTGTGTCCATGTATAACTAAAAACATTTTTTAAAGAAAATGATGTACCTGTGCCTTGAATCGTGGATCTAAAACAGGAAGAAATGGGAGGTCTCTAAAGTGATATGGACATCTTCCTGGAGCACAGGACCGGCCACCTCAGGACTGCTGGGATGCACTGGAACAAAGAAGAGAGAACAGCGTGGGGGTTTCCTACAAGATTCCTAATTCTTGATTTTGTTCACAGTTGGAGTCAGCCACTGCAGGCATCTGGTCCTCCTTTTCCACTACTCACCGTGTCCCACCGGGGTCTTACAGGGTCTTTATATCCTAGTGAAGTATGACTTTCAGTGTGTGGATGGTGCATCCTCAGAGAGAGGAAGATGAGTCTCTCATATTCAAAGCCCATTATGGCACATGTAATAAGAATTAACAACAGTGAACCAATACAGTCACCCCTGCAACTCGCTTTTTCTTTTCTCATGGTACTCGGGATTGAACCTAAGGATGCTCTACTACTGAGTTGCATCCCCAGACCTTTTACTTTTATTTTGAGACAGAGTCTGGCTAAGTTGTTAAGGCTGGCCTTGAATGAGCTATCCTCTTGCCTCAGCCTCCCAGTTGCTGGCATTATAGGCATGCACCTCTGTGCCCAGCAATCACACCCTTTCTTTTTGAATGTGCCTGAGTCTCCTTTCAGATATGTGTGTGTGTGTGTGTGTGTGTCCTCTAATTCCCCATTTAAAAAATGCATTATTAATCACTTTTTAATGCAGTTTCTTTACTTCCTGTTTTCAAATTATACACGTGAATCATATTCCAAATATAGGGTCTAAGTGTGTTCATTGTGAGGTGCAAGGATCTGTCTTTACTGTGGATCCTAAAACAGATCTGGAAGATGGTGGTGATGCAGAGAGAGCCCCTGTGACCCCGACAAATCACAGAGAACCATAACATGTGGTGTGAGCAGCACCCAGCCTCTGGAGAATGGGGGGATCTCCTCTCACTGTTTCCTGAATGCCTATTTTTTAGGAACACTGCAAAAGTCATATTCCAAAACATAAATTAATAGTAATGACAAAAAATGTCAATGACTCAAATGCAATAATAAGAACAAAACTAGCTAATGGCTAATGAATAGTTACCAAGTGCTAAGCACAGAAATAGCTCAACTTACCCTTATAGAACCTCATGTACAAGCTGGTTATTGTCACTCCCATTGGTAAAGGAAACAGAAGCTTAAGGAGGGTGAGTGACTTCTCAATGATGCTGTGGCTAACTTAGGGTCAAAGTTAAGACTGGAACTCCTATGTGTCTGCTTCTAAAGCCAGACTTATCTTCTCGCTCCTGTCCTCTGCTGCCCCCTGGACGTGCAGAGCTGTCAGTGGACAACCAGCCCATTACCAATCCTTCCTCTAGCAAGAAACTAGGGTTCACTTTTCTTTTGAAGATTTTAAAGGAAAGTTCCTACAACCCCATCGACATTCACATCATAACGTCCTGCTCTATCTTCTACAAAATCCCTGTTGAAAATTCAGCAAGCCCTTATTCTTAAGCTGAAAATAAATTTATCCTATCTCTTAAAAGACAAGAGAACAAGAAATGGGTGGTAAGAAATGACCCTAGAAATTTAATTTTTTTTTTTTTTTGGTACTGGGGATTGAATTCAGTGGTACTCGACCACTGAACCATATCCCCAGCCCTATTTTGTATTTTATTTAGAGACAGGGTCTCACTGAGTTGCTTAGCACCTTGCTTTTTGCTGAGGCTGATTTGAACTCAGTCTCCCAAAGTGCTAGGATTACAGGCGTGCGCCACAGCACCTGGCTTAGAAATTTAATTTTTATTGTTGCTATTGTTTAATATATTTTAAAACTTTTGCATGATTTTGAAAATTTTCAAACATAAACAAGATAGATGGACTGAAGGTGTAGCTCAGTGGTAGAGCTACTTGCCTAGCATGTCCAAGGTTCTGGGTTTGATATCCAACAGCACAGAAGAAAGACTTTTAACTGAGTGTGGTGGCACATGCCTATAGTCCCAGCTACTGGGGAAGCTAAGAAGCTGAAACAGAAGGATCAGTTGAATCCAGGGGTATGAGTCCAGCCTGGGCCACATAGCAATACAGTGAGAACCTGTCTCCAAAAAAATAAAAAGGAAAAAAGGTTAAGCCTTTTTAGGTTAAGCCTAAGTTACCTAGAAAATAGAGCAATGCAATCCCATATACTCACCACTGAGATTCAAAATTTTCAAAATCTTGCTGCAGATTATCTATTTTTTTCCTTTACTGAAGGGTTTTTTTGTTTGTTTTGTTTTGTTTTGGTGCCAAGGATTGAACCCAGGGATGCTTAACCACTGAGTCACATCCCCAGCCCTTTTTTTGCATTTTATTTATAGACAGGGTCTCACTGACAGGGTCTCACTGAGCTGCTCAGGACCTCGCCATTGCTGAGGCTGGTTTTGAACTCATGCTCCTCCTGCCTCAGCATCCCCAGCTTCTGGGATTACAGGAATATGCCACCACACTCGGATCCTTTACTGAAGTATTCTAAGACACATTCCAGATGCCATGTCATTGTGTCCTTTTGCTGCTGCATTATTTATTTAGGTGCTAGAGATTGAACCCAGGGGCGCTTTGGCACAAAGTTACATCTTTGGCCCTTTTTTTAAAAATATTTTTTTTAGTTGTAGATGGACACAATATCTTTATTTTATTTATTTTTTATGTGGTGCTGAGGATCAAACCCAGTGCCTCACGCATGCGAGGCAAGCACTCTACCACTGAGCCACAACCCCAGCCCCGGACCTTTTATTAAAAATATTTTTATTTTTTAGTTGTTGATGGATCTTTATTTTATTCGTTTTTATTATTTATATGTGGTGCTGAGGATCGAACCCAGTGCCTCACGCATGCTAGGCAAGCACTTTACCACTGAGCTACCACCCCAGCCCCCTTTTCATTTTTTATTTTGAGACAGGATCTTGCTAAGTTTCCTAGGCTACCAGGAACTTACAGTCTTCCTGCCTCAGCCCCCCAAGTTGCTGCCTGACTCACCCCTACATACTTCATCATGTAGACATATAGACATTTTCTCACATAAGTACTTAAGTATATGCATAAGATATCATCATACCTTACCACTCAACAATTCTGTGACATGATCTGATACTGGGCACTCAACTGTTTCAAAAAATGTCTTTTTTATGACTGGCATATTTAATTAGACTTCAGAGAAGCCTGAACATTGCATTTTAAGAGCATGTTAAAGCTCTAAATCTCTTTTGTTCTCTCCATTCCCCATTGTCTCCTGTCCCCCAATACTCTTGCATTCCATGGACTTGTCACAGAAATAGTGTTTTAAAGTTTCAAAAAAAAAATCATGCATACCTTGAATAACGACTAGGTATTAAAAATACCCCAAACCTTTTATATCATAAATAGGGATTTTTGTAGCATTTCTAGGCTGAAAGAATGGATTCTGTCATATGACATGTAAATCTATTGCTCAGCTTTTACACCCTTGATTTCTATAATATATAAAGAAATAAATGCACAGCCTGTAGTGCAGAAAGGTGCCAACTGAAAAGTGCCTCCA
>PVHX01014546.1:0-49950 GCA_004024805.1 Geosciurus inauris | reverse complement strand
AAAACTACCCTAAGATTCCATCTCATGCCAGTCAGAATGGCAATTATCAAGAATACAAACAACAATAAGTGTTGGCGAGGTTGTGGGGAAAAAGGCACGCTCTTACATTGCTGGTGGAACTGCAAATTGGTACAACCAATCTGGAAAGCAGTATGGAGATTCCTTAGAAAACTTGGAATGGAACCACCATTTGAGCCTGGTATCCCACTTCTAGGTCTATACCCAAAAGACTTAAAAACAGCATACTACAATGACGCAGCCACTTCAATGTTTATAGCAGCTCAATTCACAATAGCTAAATTGTGGAACCAACCTAGATGCCCTTCGATAGATGACTGGATAAAGAAACTGTGGTATATCTACACAATGGAATATTACTCAGCAATAAGAGAGAATAAAATTATGGCATTTGCAGGTAAATGGATGGAGCTGGAGAATATCATGCTAAGTGAAGTAAGCCAATCTCAGAAAACCAAATGCCGAATGTACTCGTTGATAAGTGGATGCTGATCCATAATGTGGGGAAGGACATGGGAACAATGGTGGATCTCTGTACACAGGGGTGTAAGGGGGGAGGGGGCATGGGGACAGCAAGGGTGGTGGAATATGATGGACATCATAGCCCTAACTTTATGTATGACTGCATATATGTTGTGATTCTATACAACTTACAACTAGAGAATTGATATGTTATCCTCTATCTATGTACAATGAATCATTTACACTGTTAACATGTAAGCCTAAATAAAAATATATATATAAAAAAAATGTATAGTACCTTGGAACAAAAAAGGACATTAGGTAAAAACTAAGGAAGTTGGTATAAAGTATGGACTTTAGTTAATAATGTATCAATATTGGTTCATTAGTTGTAACAAATGTAGTATCCAAATATAAGATGCTAACAAAAGGGGAATCTGGTGGAGAAGTGTGTGAAACTACTGTTTCTGTAGCAGTTCTATGAGTCTAAAACTTTTCTAAACATAGTTTTTTTTTTTTAAATATGTAGAATTTGCTTGTCATATAAGAATACATTCATGGATAATGTAGGCAGATTAGATCCTCTATCTGCCTCTTTGTGATTTTAGAGCTGGTGCAGGGGATATATAAGATGATCCTGTAGCATCTTACAGTTCCAGAAGGTAAGGAAGTGCTTAAAAATATAAAAACCACAACAATGGGGTATGTCAAAGAGACAGTGGGACCAAGCAAAAAAGCTGGCAGTGGCCATTATGATCCATTAGTGGCACATGTGAAATAGTGCCCACTGAGGCAGAGAAGGTGGCACAGTGGTTCAGTGCTCTGGGTTTAGAGCGCTGCCCTCAGCAGTTAGGGTAGACTTTGTTATTAATAACTCTTGACAGACACAAACAGGAAACAGCTGTGACCATATACATGCACCCAACAGCATTCACATGATTTGCAGGTTAGCTGGTCAGCTCTCCTTAGCTTCCTCTCCAACCACATCACAGAGCACTCTTTCCCTGACCTCTCTATTCTAGCCATACTGGATTTCTCTTGGTTTCTCAAGTCTGAGTCTTTGCCTCTGTCTCTCCTGTATTCCTTCTTTTTGCTACGTTCCTTCCTTTCTTCTTTCCCTTTTTTCCCACTCCCTCTTCTTTTTCTTTCCCTCCTTCACTTCTTCCTGTGTCTACCTGCCTTTCTGCCTGTTACTCATATGTGCTGAATAACACAGGAAAGATGAGAGTAGACCAGGGTAAGATAGGGAGGGATGAGCTGGAGAAGACCTATTGCCTCTCCGTTATAGGACTGCTAAATGTACTAAATAAAAATATAGACTACTTGGTTAGATTTGCATTTCACATAAACAATGAATACTTTATTGGTATAAATATATCCTAACTAATGCATGTTATAGTTTACATGGCAACTGTACTGGGATTGTTTTTTTCTAGTACTCTCTCTCTAAACCTGATATTTCCTTTCCTAAGGGCTCATGGCAGAATTCAGAATAAAACTCTCTGAACACAGGTTTGAACACCTAACATTAAACCCTCTGCTATTATTAATTTTCTCTATGTAGGTATGTTATATTGTTCTGAAATAATAGTTTGGATAAAATGATCTTCTAAGTACTCCCAAGTTCCCAAAGATTATATTGGTTATTTTCCTCCAAAGACAAGATTGTGCTTTAAGTAATAGATACCAACTGGAGCCAAAAACTAGGAACTTCATTGATAACTTCTTGTGAGGAAAGAGAACCAAAGTAAATAATTTAATGCTGGGAGAGGCAAGGACAGGCAGAACAAGAGTGGGTCATGTTTTCTCTACTTGTACATGTTATTCATGTATATTTTCTATTTTTAAATTTCTTTCCCTCTTTACTTCATTTAGTGTGATATTTATATATGTATATTTAAAATGTTTATGGTTTTTATCCTAAGTATTCCTTCAAAAATAATGATTCAAAAAGTCATTTGAAGTCTTTCATGTCTGATGTAGTTTAGGTATTCTGAAAGTCTGAATCTCATCCTGATCATTGCTTCTTGTATAGCATTGAACATACTATGGAAATTATTGGCTATTATGGCTACAAAAACTAAAAAACAAATAAAGTTCTATAGTAGACAGTTAATGAACTAAGAGTTCCATAAGAAATTTAAGGATGATAAGAGCTAGGGATATAGCTCAGTCAGCAGAGTGCCTGCCTTGCATGCACAAAGCCTTGGGTTCAATCCCCAGCTCCACACACAAAAAAACATTTAAGGGTGATAAAAGAAAATTAAACATACACAAAATCTTAGGGACTTATCCTCAACTTCATGCTATGTAAACTATTTTATAACTATAAATTGTCATTTAAAAAAAATCTCACCTATGTCTATTACAAAGATTTATATGGCTGTTAATCACTTTTGTAGAAAAATTTCCCCACCCTAAAATGGAAATGTAAAAGATAAAAACCAACTATTCTTCTATTCCCTAGAAGTTCAATTCACTGAAGTCTTAAACTCAAAATTTAATTTGGACCTTATAATTGCTAGTGTATTTACTAAGGATGAGTTCTGAATAGTAGATATAGTTCTCTATCCCAAATTCAAGTAATAAAATAGTTATTTTTCATTTTACAATACACCTCCTTTTTTTTTTGGTACTGGAGATTGAACTCAGGGGCACTCGACCACTGAGCCATATACTCAACCCTATTTTGTGTTTTATGAGGAGACAGGGTCTCACTGAGTTGCTTAGTGCCTTGCTGTTGCTGAGGCTGGCTTTGAACTCACAATTCTCCTGTCTCAGCCTCCCTAAGTGCTGGGATTACAGGCTTGAGCCACCGCGCCTGGCTACATCTCCTTTTAAAAAAAAAAAAAAAATTAACTTCATAGTTTTCTCCTTTCCAGGAGCAAACATATTTGCTCATAGAATTTTGTAAAACTGAAATAATAGCTTATATTCTGACATCAATTTTAGGGAAAATTAT
This sequence comes from Geosciurus inauris, assembly GCA_004024805.1. NCBI lineage: Eukaryota > Metazoa > Chordata > Mammalia > Rodentia > Sciuridae > Geosciurus > Geosciurus inauris. The sequence goes on along the minus strand of PVHX01014546.1, from coordinate 46,508 downwards.
GTGACCTTATTTTGTTTGGAAAATTATGGTGATTTTCTCTCCTTAATAAGTGATCATACTAGTTAATTTCAATCCAATAGAATAGTATGGCAAAGAGCCCAGAAGTGTCTGGGCAGAATCTTTATTTGGGGTTATCAGGAAGAGACTTATTGAATTTGAGAGTTCACCAGTCATTTCTACTTATGATTTTAAACAATAATTTTGTCTCTATTATTATTAATAATTTATCTCATGTGTCCAACCCTTTGCTCCTTGTCCATAATCTATCAAGTGGTAAGTTGTATTTTCAAAGATGCTACTAGAAAGCAAAAATAAATCTAACTGCAGGATCATCTACTTAAGAATAATGCCAGGACATCTGGGTTGCTTCCACAGTTTTGCAATTGTGAATTGTGCTGCTATAAACATTGAAGTGGCTGCTTTACTGTAGTGTGCTGTAGATGAATGGATAAAGAAACGGTGGTACATATACACAATGGAATATTATTCAGCAATAAAAGAGAATAAAATTATGGTATTTGCAGGCAAATGGATGGAATTGGAAAGCATTATGCTAAGTGAAGTAAGCCAATCCCAAAAAACCAAATGCCGAATGGTCTCTCTGATTAGTGGATGCTGATGAATAAAGGAGGCGGGAATGGGAAACATAAGAGAAATAGAGAAACACTGGACGCGACATGGGGGAGGCCAGGGGTAGGAAAGGGGAATGGGTATAGTAAAGATGGTTGATAAAAAATATATATAATTATATATATATATACTATTCATTGAAAGTGCATATAAAGGTGTTTAATATGAAGAATTTAATCTGCTTATAATTTTGTGCAAAGTTAGAAAAATTATGATTGTAACAATTTTTTTCTATTTGCCTCAACAAATGTTTTCAGTAAACAGTGTGTACAGCTTCTGAAAATTTGTTTTTTTCTGTTATGTTTGATGACATGTATTAAAATGCAATTTTTGAGAAAAAATAAAAATAAAAAAAAAAGAATAATGCCAGGGCTGGGGTTGTGGCTCAATGGGGGAGTGCTTGCCTCACATGTGTGAGGCACAGGGTTCAATCCTCAGCACCACATAAAATAAAGGTATTACATTTATTAAAAAAAAAAAAAAAAAGAATGATGCCAGCTGACAAAATCACATTCTCTCTGAGGTGTTCAGATGTCTCATAGCACAGATTCTTAGTGTTTCTGGACTACATTCTACCTATGACCTGGCCTCCTTGTCTCTGTTTCTTTGATCACAGCTTGTCTGCTACCTCCTTTCACTGTCCCCCAGAATGCCACCAATAACAAGTTCTTGGGCTGGGTTTGTGGCTCAGTGGTAGAGCACTTGTCTAGCAAGTGTGAGGCACTGGGTTCGATCCTCAGTACCATATAAAAATAAATAAATAAATAATAAAATAAAGATATGTCCATCTACACTAAAAAAATTTTAAACACAAGCAGTTCTTCATCTTAGACTTTTCTTACTTCAAGCCCTGAAGAGTTATTGCTCATCACCAGTCTCCTTACCTCAGAATTCTCCTCTCATTTAGTTATTCCTACCCACTGATGCAATGTTAAGTCTCTACTGCTTTGCTCCTGGTACCGACTTTAAAGGCTCCCCATGGATTTACTAGATTAAATTCAAAATCTTCAATTAGGGCCTTCTCAGTCTCTGCAAGACTCCACTAAAAATTTTTTGCTCCAACCAATCTGGTCCCTGAAATCTAGAAGGCATGGGTCTTCTAGGAGAGAGGTCAGCAAACTTTTTCTATTAAGGGCCAGATAGTAAATATTTTTGGATTTGTGAGCCATAAGGTCTCTGTTGTAACTATTCATCTCTACCACTATGATACCAAAACAGCTCTAGAGGATACATAAACAAATGAATGAGACTATATTTCAATAAAACCTTACTTATGGACACAGAAGTTTTAATTTTATATAATTTTCATGTGTCATGAAATTTGATTTTTATTTTGATTTTTTTCAACCACTTAAAATTATTAAAAGCATTCTTAGCCCATGGGTCATACAAAAACAGCAAGCCAGGTTTGACCCATAGACCGCACTTTGCCTTGTAAGAGACCACTGGTCATGGGATCTTGGCCAAGGAGGGTTGAGGACTACAAGGCATCAAGAGCAACGCCCAACCCCATGGTGTCATCCTTTGCTACCCATTGTTAACTTTTATCCATATTTGTGTAAACTCATGTCATATGAAATACAGACCTGCCCACTGTCTCTGAGTCTCTAATAACCCCAAGAAGAAGGTGCCCCCACTGACCACACTGCCACAAGAAGAAGGAATACCACTCTTTGTGTCTAGAGCATTGGGCAAGATCAGAGTGGATCCTATAGGGAAGGCAAGTCCAACCTACTGGCAATGTATATTATTTCTTCTTCTCACTCAGTCCCACTGGAGTCTTTCTAGGAACTAAAACTTCATGACTATACTGTTCCCTTTCCTTATGAGGTGCCTGCCCTGAGGGTAGAGGTCACCGACAGATTTCCTGGCAAAGTCTTCAGATAGTGTCAGTGGTCATATCACTAGCTGGGCACACTGAACCTACAGCTTAATGCTGCTAAGAAGGAAGAAAGATTTTCTTATTGTCTACTGCCAAGGGAGGCATTGCTTATCTTAAATTCCCCTCTCAGTTTTGAGACCCATAAGATAGTCCTCCATTCCTTGCCTAGAAACCAGATGTAAGAATTTCTAGAAGAAAAAATTAGGAGTATAATATAGTTTGGATCTGGAATGTCCCCCAAGGCCCAAGTGTTAAGGATTTGGTGTCCAGTTTGGTGCTACAGGGAGGTGGTAGAGATGTTAAGAGATGGGGTCTACTGGAAGGCTTTTGAGTCTCTGGGAGTGTGTCCTTGAAGGTGATGACACAACTATGGTTTATTTTGTATTTTTCCTCTTCCAGGCCATTAGGTAAGTGGTTTTGCTTTACCACGTGCTTCCGCCATGATGTGCCACCTCACCACAGCCTCAAAAGTAATGGGACTAACCAGACATGAACTGAAACATCTAAAACTGTGAGCCAAAATAGATCTCTTCTTTGTTTAAGGTGATTATCCCAGGTATTTATTATAGTAATAGAAAGTTGATTAACAGTGTCTTCCAGCTTTCTGTGAATTTCTTTAAGAGGAACACTAGTGGCAGGGGGTGTTGTTGGAGGCGATGGTAAGATTGTATGCTCAGTTCTCCTTTTCAATTCCAATCTTTGCTCTTGCAGTTGGGTTGTTACCAGTAGGTGATGCCTTTAAGAGCAGCCAGTAGGCAGGGGTCTAGAAGTCAGGGCTGACAGTGCATGCTTGTTGATGGCCACTAGAGGGTACCAGAGCCTGAGCCCAAAAAGGCATCCTCTAGGGTCTGGAGAATCCTTAGCCAGCTAAGAGGCAAAGCCCATATACAGAATGGCAATTGACCTTGAGGATGCTCCTCTCCCTGACCATGTGAAGCAGCCTCAGGATACAATGGATCAAGTGACTTCTTACTGTGGGGATGATGACTGAATCTGGGGACTCATGAAAGTGAGCTAGGGGTGAGAATTGCTTTCTGGTTGCAGTGAAGCAGGTAAATAAACTTTTTACTTTATGAGTCCTTTGTTGAAGCCATTAAATGAGAAAGTGCTAGGAAGTAAAATAATGAATAGGGATTTGGGTAGAGGTGTAGAGGCTTGGCTAACGTGGTCAGGACCATGTTCAGATGAAAGCAAGTCAGGAAGCTGGGGAAGGTGAAAAATGTTCCTTCCAACTGTTCAGTGGCAGGCAAGGACAGCAGCTGAGGCTGAACCACAGAGGTCTTCCCCACTGTGCTCTCTGCCCCTCCTAGTGATAACCTCCCCAGTTTGTTTTTGAAATCCTTCAAAAAGAAAGTATATGGAGTCCAAAAGAAAATGGTCATTTGCTTGGGATCTGTTTATAAAAATAAGATTATAAAATTGGCCTAAAGATGGGCGCGGTGGCACATGCCTGTAATCCCAGCACTTTGGGAGGCTGAGATAGGAGAATCGCGAGTTCAAAGCCAGCCTCAGCAATGGCGAGGTGCTAAGCAACTTAATGAGACTCTGTCTCTAAATAAAACATGAAATAGGGTTGGGGATGTGGCTCAGTGGTCAAGTACCCCTGAGTTTAATCCCTGGTACAAAAAAAAGAAAAAAAAAAATTGGCCTGAGCTGGGTGCAGTGGTGCACACCTGTAATCCCAGTCACTTGGGAGGCTGAGCCTGGAGGATTGCAAGTTTAAGGTCAGAGTGGGCAATTTAGCAAGACACTGTCTTAAAATAAAAAATAATAAGGGCTGGGGATACAATTCTTGTCTAACATGCACAAGGTCCTGAGTTCAATCCTCAATTTAAAAAACAACAAAAAACCCACCTGTGGCAGGCAATATTGGCGTGAAGCAGCAGAGATAAGAGAAACAAGGCTGGTATCAAGGGATCAACCATGGGATGTCTCTGAAAAACCCACAAAATTGCTCCTGAGGAGAAAGTCAACTTGGAACATCCAGATCACAGTCATACTTGTAGATAATACCATGACCCTTTCCCCCCAGACCCAGCCCTGGAGGAAGGAGGTGAGCAAAGGAAATATGAGTTGATCACATTCTTCTGCCTTGTTGTAGACTTCCATAGCTGAAGCATACCCAATCCTGCAAGAAGGGCCAACCAAGTAAAATGAAGTTTGGAGTTAGGAGTGGTGGCATGTGCCTGAAATCCCAGGAACTTGGGAGGCTGAGGCAGGAGGATCATATGTTCAAGGCCAGCCTTGGCAGTTTAGTAAGACCCTGTCTCAAAATACAAAATAAAAAGGGCTGGGGATGTGGCTCAGTGGTGGAGAGAGCCCCTGGGTTCAATCCTCAGTGCCACACACAGAAAAATGGAGTTTGGAGTTCTTATCTCATTCTCACACTGGATTGGGCCTCTAAATGTGAGGGAAAAAAGATAATTTACATATTATCTAAGAGTGATCCAAAGAACTATGAGAACTGTCTAGGACTTAATTTTATCCAGGGACAGAATGTACTGTTTGATGAAGGAAGTTTACTAAGAACTGGTGGAATAGAACCCATTTGTTTTTATAATTTTATCCTATTAAACTCAGCCCATTCAATACAGCCATTATATTAAAATCAGTTGGAGGATGTGGAATATAGTCAGTCAGTGGTTGTTATGGTTTAGATATGAGGTGTACCCCAAAAGATCCTGGGTTAATGCAGGAATGCTCAGAGGTGAAATGATGAAATTATGAGAGCTCTAACCTAATGAGTTCATCTTAGTTTGAGTGGACTAACTAGGTGATAACTGTAGGCAGGTGAGGAAGGGCTGGAGGAGGTGGGTTACTGGGGGTAGGCCCTGGAAGGGCTTATCTTTTCTATAGCTCCTTCCCTTCCCTCTCTCTGCTTCCTGGTCACCATAAGCTGAGCAGAACTCCTCTGCCACACCCTGCCACCAAGATGTTCTGTGTCACTTGAGCCCAGAGAATGGAGTTGGCCAACTATGGACTGAACTTCTGAAACATGGGCCAAAATAAACTTTTCCTCCTCCAAGATGTTCCTCTCAGGTATTTTGATTATAGCAATGAAAAAGCTGGCAAAAAATAGTTGAGCACTTGTCTAGCAGGTCCAAGTCTGGGTGGATCCCCAGGTCTCCAAAAAGGGAAAAGAAAAAAAAGTCAAGTGAATTTTAAACAAGGTAAAAAGTCTTGACTAAAACCAAGGGTGATATATTATGTTAATGAAATAAAAAGCTCTATTACAATGTTACTCTTTCCTTTATCTCCCTCTGTTCTTTTTCCATTAATCTACTTAGTAGATTTTCCTGTCTCTCTCCTCCTTGAGCTTCCAATTTGCATTCACCCCACATTCTATAAACATGACCTGGGTTCCAGCTCCCCTCTTCTTTCCCCTTGTGGTCAGAAGTTCCTTCATCCCTATGTATTTTTTATACACAAAAATTAAAGGTTGGCTCTATCAATACATTGCTGTGTGACCTTGAGGAAATTACCTATCTTCACTGAATTTCAATTTATCATCTGTTAAATGCAAATAAAAATTTCTACCTTGAGGATTCAATAAGATAGATAATGCTTGTAAATTTCTTAGCATAGCATGTGGCACATAAAGTAAATGTGAAACAAGACTAGTGATAAGAGAAGTTTACCTAGATATTTCATACTTCAAGAGCAGAAAATGAGACTTCTCTGTGATACATGCCATTCTAGCATATATAAAGTCCAGGATTCTTACCTGATGATGGTGATTTAATAACAATGATATATTAATGACAGCAGCAATGATTATAACAAGAAGATACCCCAGAATTGTTACAACTGGAAGCAAATAATCCAAAAACAATACCACTGTGGGTAATGAGGCCTAGTACATTATTACTAGGAATTGATAATAGCAGACATATTACGTTGAGATATGACAATCAAAGGCTTAGCTCAAGTCCTTGGTGGCTCAAGTCCAGCATAAATTTCATGCAGCTTCCAGAGAGAAACCAAAAACACAAATAGTGGTGTCACTTAGAAAATATTGAATAAATATCCTCTAACATAGCATTCATATAGACACTGTATATAACATTCAGATAGATACTGCTGATCACTTTCAGTTTTTCCAGGTGTTCTTACTCATAGAGCATTGTGCTATCATATATAAATATGAAGGACAGCAATAACTCTGGCCTTAGTCTAACTTCAGCGCCATCATCACATAATGTCAGAAACATTAAAAGAAAATGCAAATATCTAAAGCCTAGTAAAAATGTAATTTGAAATAAGTAAATTGTTCTATAAAACAAATTGCTTCTGACAAAACCAATCGCAGTTTTGATAGAATTATGAAATCATCTCCTTATGGGATGGCAGTTATATTTGAACTTTATCAAATCCTTTGGCAATTTCTCACGCAATTTTAAATAATTCAGATGAGACTTAAACTTGAGCAATGAAATGATTCAGTGAAAACTGGCTGAGAGTCTGTAGATAAAGAGGTCATGATACTAATAATATGTGAAGTTCCAAGTGGGGCTTGAGTGGAACTTCTCTTTCTATGTTTAAAATCTTGATTAAACAGTGGATGATGGAGTAACAATATAAAAATATAAATGTTGTATTAGGTCCTTTTCAGGAAGGTCTCTGAATATAAAGAAAAAGAACAAGGAGGAAAGAAACTCAGAGAAGTTAAAAAATTGCAGCAGGAAATAAAAATCTGCCCTTTAGTTTGTAAAATTCAATGTAAATTATGTGGTATAAAATATTATGATTCATAAGATTTATTAAGAATAAATGATAATGCCTAAAAGGGATTTATTTGGATAATGGCAGAGAAGATATCTGAAATAAATTCATGATTATAGTTTTTCTTTGCATCCTAACTCCTTCATCAAAAAGAGTGCAAGTTGATATCTGTGTAGATTGTAAAATAGGAAAAACCAGGAATTAGAAGCTTAAATATTAACTGAATGATAATAGAATTATAATGTGTAAATAATGGTTGTGTTTAAGTTAATAAAGAAAACCAGATTTAATTTTCCAAAAGGCTGGGCTTTCTATTTATTTATTTGCTGGGGCTCTTGGGGATTGAATCCAGGGCCACTCTACCACTAAGTTGTTCCTATCCTTTTTTTTAACATTTTGTAAGTTTCCCAGGCTGGCCTCAAATTTGTGATTCTCTTGCCTTAGCCTCCCAAGTTGCTGGGATCACAGGCATGTGCCACCACGCCCAGTCCTTGTTATTTATTTTGATCGCAATTTAAAAAATAAATGCAAGAGATGATGGATTGCAATTGAGTAAGAAACATTTTGGGCAGGGAGAATAGTAGGAAAATAAAGTCTAACAAAAAAAGAATAAAAGATGAAAAAAATCAAATAAAAGAGATTAAAAAAAGAAAAAAGAAAAAAAGTATAACAAATGCAGGGTTTAGATTGCTAAGGAGCTCTCTGAGGTATCTGGCTTTATAAACTTTAGACGTATTTCATTGTAGACAAAGTTGAGAAAATATATGTGCAACTTGGAAATGGAATAAATATGTTCAAGTAGATAAATATCACTTATCAAAATATCCGAGTAGAATTTCTGAAGGGAAAAACCAATATATCTGCATGTTACAGATGAGCAAACTGAAATTCAAAATGATTCAGAAACTTGCTCAGAATGACAGACATTTTGAAGCAGAGCCTGTCTTCTGCTTCAGTGCTCTTTCTTCTCTGCCGCAAGTGTCCACTGGGTGATGACATGAACACTATGTCTCATCCCTCTCCTTGTTGAAAAACTAGTTAAGAGCTTAGACTGTGCAGCAAAACTACTGGCATTTAAATCCTAGTTCTATGGTTTTCTATTATGGCCTTTTTAGGGAACAAAGCTAGGAAATTTTATGTTGTGTTTTTTTGAAAGATAAAATAAATTATAAGTTGATACTAATATGTCAAATTCAAGACTACAATATTTATACATAAGCTCTTCTATTTTTTTATAGGAATCTTTTTTCTCCCATGCCAAGTATTCTGTTTATCAATGGTGGTTGAGAATCATAGAATTAAAAAGATTAAAGATATCCAATAATTATTCATTTGCTTTATCACACGTAATCATCTCTGAAAAACAATTCCTACACTACCAACAATATGATCACCAGAGTTTGAGTTTTTATTTTATTTTTTACCCTTAATTAATGAGACATATTCTACTGGGGCTATGTAGTCAAGTTTGTTTTAAAATTATTTGGAATTATTATGTTCTGTGTGGTTCTGTCATCAGCTGGATACACATTTAGGTTTATTTATTTCATATAATTTGTTAGAATTTTTATTTAAATTTTATTTTATTTTATAGTTAAGCCAAATATGTATGTTTTTCCAAAGCCATAGCTGTAAAACAATGTGCATACCAAAAGTCTAACTATGCCCTTTTTCCTCCCTCCCTTCCTCCCTCATAAATAATCACTTTAAAATTTTATGGTTTATTATTTTAATATAAGCAAAATAGGGCATATATATTTGTACATTATATATAAATATATATTTGTATGTCTCCTCTATTAAATAACAAGTATAAATTGCATTAATTTCCCCCTACTTGGCTTTTCTTCACTAAAAACCATTAACTCAAAGATGATTCCATAGTATCATACATAGTAATAATCTTTCCTGCTTTTTACAGTTATAATGTATCCCATCATGTTGTCATACTTTATCAGTGGTTCTAAAGTGTGGTGCCTGAACCATCACCATCATTTTTTTTTTTTTTTTTTTTTGGTACTGGGGATTGAACTCAGGGGTACTCGACCACTGAGCCACATCCCCAGCCCTATTTTGTGTTTTATGTAGAGATAGGGTCTCACTGAGTTGCTTAGCGCCTCACCGTTGCTGAGGCTGGCTTTGAACTCGCGATTCTCCTGTCTCAGCCTCCCTAAATGCTGGGATTACAGGCTTGAGCCACCGCACCCGGCTACCATCACTTTTTGAAGTGCATACTCTCAGGCCCCATCTAAGACACTGAAATGGAAGCTTGGGTTGGGGCCCACTAACTTAATGTGCTAACAAGTTCTCTGAGTAATTCCAATATACCAAAAGTATTTGAGAATCACTGGACTATAATTTATTTTATCACTTCAACAGTAGGATTGTTTTCAGTATTTTTCTACTACAAACAATGCTGCAATGGATTCCTTGTACTTACATCTCTTTATATTTTTACCTGTGTTTCTTTGGGGTTGATTCCTAGATGTGGAATTCTTGGATAAAGGAAAAACTCATGTATAATTTTGCTAGATTTTGCCATGTGTAGTGTTTCTATTTATGTAGACCTTTCTAACATATTACTTTGTCAAATGTTTGAATATTTGCCTATGAGATGAGATGAGAAATGATGTATTTGTGATGTTTCCATTTGCATTCTGTTATGGTTAAAAATCATTTGCATTTTTTCTGGGCTCTAGCCCATTTTTCTATATGGTTAATGAAACTTTTATTTACTATTTTTATAAGCTTTTTACATAATAACTTTTTCAGTTATTTTACATAATAATTTTTTCATGTTATTTTCTTCCAACTCATTTTAGTTTTTCTTTGCTTACCATATTTCTTTTCAAGAAAAATATTTTTGGTTTTATGTAATAGTTTTTCCTTAATCCATACACTAATTTATTGAGCCTAGTTACTTTTCACTTTTGGCCCATACTGAATATCTCTGAGAGTCTTGCACAGAGACTCTCTTTTTCCCAAACTAACTCTTGAGAAGGTTAGCTATGGGAAACTAAGGAGAAAATAAATCACCGCTGCTGGAGAGTGGAATTTAGAGCAATGTACTTAGATGCTCTAGAGTCTCTGAAACTTCTTCACTATTGCTAACAGGTGTTCAACGCTGTTGGCTGGGAAAAAGTTCAAGCTGGGCCCATTACATTCTCTCTAGGCTGTGATCGTATTCTCTTCTTGGCTTCTAAACAAATTGGTACATTAATGCAGTTTTTATAAAGCATTGATGATGCTTCACACTGTGCTTATTTGTAAAGCAATTCATGTAATAAAAATAGATAGACTCCTGACATATTGGAAGTCTCTGGAAATGGAAAGAGTGGATTATATTCATTCCCCTGGAGTGAGCTAATTAAGAGAATTCAATGAAAATTCCATTACCAATTTAGATATTCTGCTTCTGTTTCCTTACAGGTGCATAGTAATCATCATGTGACTCACAGAGCTCCACTTGTTCTTTTGTGACAATTCCCTCACTTGGCTTCGATGAAGAGATTTACAATATTTACAATTTCCTTTTATGGAGATTATATGCATGGACTCAAAAGAGACTTTATTCTAGAAATCAATTCCTATAACTTCCTTATATTTTGATGATTTCAGAAATATGGATGACTATAAACAAAAGTCATAAATATTCATATCATCTTATATTTGTTTTCTGCTTTTTATTTACAGTGCATTTTCATATTAATTATCTTCTTTCTATTTACATAATTTTGTTTCTTAATTTTTAAATTAAAATTTTTCTGCAGGGATGGGCATGGGACAAATAGAGGAACTTTGGATTGGCCAAAGAGGAGGGAGGGAGAGGAGCGGACATGGGGATAGGAAAGATGGTGGAATAAGATGGTCATCATTACCCTAGGTACATGTATGATTGCATGAATGGTGTGATCCTACATTGTGTACAACCAGAGATGTGAAAAATTGTGCTCCATTTGTGTACAATGAATGGAAGAGCATTCTGCTGTCATGTATAACTAATTAGAACAAATAAATATGAATGTGAATGATCAGGATGTTTTTGGAAAGTATTTTTTAAAAATCTGTTGTAATAAAAAGTATTCATGAAAAAATAAATTTTGTTTGCAGAGCTGGGAATCAAACCAAAGGCTTGAGCATACTAGGCAAGCACTCCACCACTGAGTTATACCTCCAACACTATAAATGATCTTGAGCCTTAACATAACTACATGAAGTAGATGGGACTTCATATACTTATGTTGTATATGAGTGTTATGGTTTGGATATGAAGTGTTCCCCAAAGACCCATGTGTTAAAGGATTGATTTCCAATGCAGAAATTTTCAGAGGTGAAGTTTTGGGGAATTGACTGAATTATGAGAGCTCTGACTTCATCAGTGAACTAATCCATCTACAGCCGAATAGACTACTGAGAGGTGGGGGAAACTGTAGGCAGGTGGGCATGGCTGGAGGAAGTAGATCACTGGGGGAGTGTTCTTGGAGACAATATCTTGTCCCTTCCTCCTTCTCTCTCTCTCTTCCTCCTCCTCCTCTCTTCCTCCTTCTTCTCTCCTCCCCCTCCTCCATGGTGTCCATGAACTGAGAAGCTTTCCTCTGCCACACCCTTCCACTATAATGTTCTGCTTCACCAGAGCAATGGAACCAGCCAACTGTCACATCCAAAGCCAAATTGTACCAGAGCAGTGAATTATGTTGCAAAGAAACCAAAGAAAATACCAGAGAGCCCACATTTAATGCTGAAAGCATTGAGAACATCAAAATCCAACTCAATGCTGAATATCATAGATGAAAATAAAGTGCTATAATTTCATTTCTCTATTAAAGGAAAAATGATCTCAATTTAAAAAAACATGAGTTGATAAGGAGTTTAGTTAAACAGTGTCTAAATTATCCATTGTATGTATAATGCGAATGTTCTATCAACAAGGATCCTTTTGTCTTTGTATGCTGCAATTTAAATTTTATTCTTTAATTTTCTGAAATGCATCAAATACCAATAGCCTCTGGCTGCTTATAAAATATTTATTTAAAAATATATTCAATAAAAAATCCAAACAGCAGCTGAGTTCATAAATAATTTAGTAAGTAGAAAACTGACTTTTACTCACAATGCAGAGGCCAGACCACAGACATGATGCTCCCCTGAACCCTAAAGGCAAACATAGCGTGAGAGGATTCTGGCGAGCAAGAGGGGAGGAAGAGGCCAAAACCAAATACAAATGGCCCTACTCTTTTGTTCCCATAAAATTTGCATTTGGGGCCAGAAATGGTGTATTAGCTCATCATTATTTTCATAAAATGGCACCTGTCTTAGCTACTTAGGTGTCTGAAATGTCTTTTCAGTTAATGAGCAGTGGTTTGGGGCTTTTGGAGTGGTGATGGATTTCCTCTAGCCATTAACCAGTAAGCAATTAGACTGGTATTTGTGGTTCTGTATTAGACATTTGGGTGGAAATGTTTGGTAGACTTTTTAAAAGTAACTAGACTTGAAATTTTGGGGCTCTGAGCTTAAAATTCAATTTCAATGTGCTAATATGAAAGCACAAATTCTGTGAAGCTGTATTTCAATATGTATGTGACTCTATCCCTCTATTCACATACAGAAGTAATGAGCTTTAATAGAGTACTCTTGCCAGATGCACTGATGGCTGGATGCAGTCTCTAAAAAGGTAATGTCCTTTCCCTAGTGTTTTCCTTTCTTTATCTACTGGAGGTGAGGGCCTTGAGAAGATTATTCTATTAGATGTATAAAGGCCCAGAGAAATCAAGAAGTGTCAACTCAATTATCAATAGATTACAGAAATACAATTTTACTATGGCCTACTCATTGTGTATTTCAACAAGGATTTTTTTCTTTTTTACATTTGTCATCTAACCTTTTAAAATTTTCACAGTGACGTTAGTCATATTTTTAGCAATAAAAAATAAGTTATATATTATTACAAAGAGGAATAACTCTCTTAATCTCTAATGGCTAGCTTTATAAATACTCATTTGCATATTTGGTCACTATAACACAAGCAATAATAAGTGAATAATATTGGCTATAGAAACTCTAGAGATGTGGCTCAATGGCTAAATGCCCCTGAGTTCAATCCCTGGTACTCACCCCCCGAAAAAAGAAACCCCTAGAAATATATCCTTACACTCTTTTTAAAAGAAGTGTTATTTGATAACATGGAAACTGCTGGTTAGCTGAGACTGCTTCCTGTTTTTTCCTGTATCCTTTCATTTTGATTTTTTCTTTCCTGGGGAAAAAGGTTTGAATAGGAATTCAAACATGGCAGTCAGTTAAAGACTCCTGCTCAGAAACTGTTACACAGGTTAAAAGCATATATTTTGTGTTCATAAATAGTTAATATCTTTAAGGAATTGTTTTTTGTGTATTATAGGCTTCAATATGAGAAAAAAAGTGACTATTTCTACTTTCCATCATTATCAATCAAAGCATGTAGTCCTCTTCACGTGCTCTTGGAAGAGGTACCCCTTCTCAAATGCTGAATAATTCCACTTGACCATAAATACTATTTTTACCTAATATTGCTGTTTGGCTTCTCACCAAAAGGGTCTAAGTGAGAATACTTGTCTCTACAGAACCAGGCATACACACTTCCTCTTCTGAAAGGCACTTTTCTTTCTTTATAAAGAGAAGCACTATCCTCACCCTCCTTTCTGTTACACAAACATATCAAGTTCTCTCTTGCCTGAAGCACTTTGCATTTATCCCAGATAGGCACCTGGGCCACTACCTTACTTCCTTCAGGTTTCTTTTCAAAGTTTTTCTTATCAGATGGCCCTTTGACCAAAATAGCAACCCTCACCAACCCCAGTACTATCTATTCTGCTTATCCTTTTTTGTATTTTTCATCTAGTACCTGACTTACGTTTCTGTTGTTCTTTATGATCTGTATTCTGCCATCAGAATGTAGGCTTCTTGAGGACAAGAAGTTTGCCTATTCTATTACTGTTGTATATATCCATCACCTAACATAAATTCTGACACATAGTAGAGGCTCAATAAATATTTCTTGAATAAATAAGTGAATGAACAAATAAGTAATTGAATCAGATATTTATTGAACATTTTCTACATACTGGAGACTTTGATAGATTCTGGAGACATAACTAAAATATGCAGGCTTGTTCCCCACCTTTGTAATGTTTACAAGTCCAGTGGACAAGAACAATGATGTCAGCTGTAACAACTTGTAAGTGCTGTGTACATGTATTTTCATTAACTTTTTTAAAAAATTTTTTTAGTTGTAGATGGACACAGCATCTTTATTTTATTTATTTTTTTATGTGGTGCTGAGGATCGAACCCAGGGCCTCATGCATGCCAGGCAAGCGCTCTACCACTGAACCACAATCTCAGCCCTGTATTTTCATTAACTTTAATATTCAAATATTAGTGGTTTCAGGTCTCTAAAAGCCCAGTCTTTCACAATTGACCTGCCAAGTAGTCTTCTAAGCCCACAGTCAATTTTTGTTTATTCATAGTAGATAAGACACTGACTGATTGAACTACTGCTTGTAGGGAAAATACACGGCTAAGTTCCTACAAGCCTCTGGCCACAAAATTTTCATCAACTGATCAACACATGATTGTGTTTTATGTGTGTTTCTGTTTAAAGATACCTTAATTTTAAAATATTTTTTTAGTTGTTGATGGATCTTTATTTTATTCATTTATTGTTTGTATGTGGTGCTGAGGATCGAACCCAGTGCTTCATGCATGCTAGGCAAGCGCTTTACCACTGAGCTACAGCCCCAGCCCCTAGAGATACCTTATTAATACAGATATATAGTTGATTCACTAGCACTGAACTCATGGCTAACAGCACTACAACTTGTCCTGAATAAAGTTTATTTAACACATGTATTTTCTCCCTAAGACACATCACAGCATGTTTATGCTAGAAGCACTAGACAGTACTTCAACACTATAGTTGGGGCTACTTTAAACAGTTGAAATCACCAAAAAGAAGCACACAAATATAAAAATCATGGCACTAAACAACTTTCAAAAAGGACACGGTATAGAACTTGAAACAAGAACGCAGAGCATCACTTGTTCAACCTCAGCAGAGAACAGGGGTGTC
The DNA here is from genome assembly GCA_004024805.1 of Geosciurus inauris. Taxonomy (NCBI): domain Eukaryota; kingdom Metazoa; phylum Chordata; class Mammalia; order Rodentia; family Sciuridae; genus Geosciurus; species Geosciurus inauris. The sequence continues at coordinate 31,171 of PVHX01014546.1, read as the reverse complement.
TCAATTGTTTGCTTCTCTGCACTTAATCCACATAGGACCATGAATGTACCATGAGTACTGATTTGGGATTATAAATAAATTTTAGCAAATAGGCAAATTTGCTAAATCACAGAATCTATGATTAATTAGAATTGATGGTATTTTGAAGGATAAATGAAGAGGAAGAATCTAAGACAACTTCTAATTATTTGGGCTGAATAAATGGTAGAGAACTAGAAATAGTTTTGAAAAGAATTTGTGAAAGAAATTAATGGTGGTCAGAGTTCTGGTTGCTTCTTCCTTATTGAAGTTACTAAAACTGCATCAAGAATCAATACTTTTATATCTTTGCAAAACAACTGAAGCTTTAAGGTAGCAAAAAAATTGAAGTATGTCTACAAAATAAAAGGAAATTCAGTATTTAGGGACTTCATTCATTCATTTCATTTCAGCAAGATAGTTGATATCTTTTATGCCTCAATGTTTCCTGCCTTCTGATTTGTTTTTTATTCTTCAGAAAATCTGGTATGCTTATTTCTCTATTTTTTAAATACAAAGTACAGAAAATAATATAACTATTCACATGCTGCCTTTGTTAGCTATTGAGGCCTAAGCACCATTTCCAAAGTTAAGGACTTAAAGCATCTATGCTTATGATATGGTGGATCAAAGAGTCTGGAAGACCACAGTCAGCATGGCTTGTTTTACAGTCACTCAAAACATTTTAGAATACCTTATGGCTGTGGTCTCAACTTTATGTTTCCCTTGGGATCTTTGCTTCTTCTCATGTTGCATTTGGTGGGTTGGAATGTCCAACAGGGATTTATTATTAACTTGGTTAGTGTCCAGGCCAGGATGGTTGGAAACAGCTGGGATTGACCAAGTTTTTCTTTCTCTTTATATGCTTATGTATTTGTCCATTTTGTGTTGCTTTAACAGAATACTTGAGGCTGGTTAACTTATAAAATGAGATTAGTTTGGGTCATGATTCTGGTGGTTGGAGGGTTCAAACAGCATACTGCTGGTGTCCTGAGAAGGGCCTCTGGCTACATTGCAACATGACAAAGAAATGGGAAGATGAAAATATCAGGGGCCAATGTCTGTGTTTAATTTGCCATATTTTACCAGAATCTCAAGGATTATATGCACTTTTTTCTAAAAGTCTGTATGTATATTTTGTAAAATTTCCATTTTTTTACTACTATAAACTTATTGTCTTAATATTTTAACAACTTGCAAAAATTCTCATACTTTAAACAATCTATCAAAGGAAAAAGTCTCAATTTAGCTTAAAGATCTCAATTGACTTTATTGAACTGAGCAACACTTCATTGCATAAAATAGAAAAAATATTCTGATGAGCCAAGCAGAAGAGGTTATAGACAGAAAAGAGATTTTTTTTAAAAAAGGAGAAATGAATAAACAAAACAAAAGTGCATCAATAATTTCAAAGTTACTTTCCTTGTAAGAGGAAAGGAAGAGGGGCTGGGATTGTGGCTCAGCGGTGGAGCGCTTGCCTCACATGCGTGAGGCCCTGGGTTCGATCCTCAGCACCACATACAAACCAACAAAATAAAGACATTGTGTCCATCTACAACTAAAAAATAAATTTAAAAAAAAAAAAAAAGAGGAAAGGAAGATTGAACAATAGAAAAATAACTTATTAGGTAATATGAAATTACTTTAGGTTACTTTTTTGAGTAAGGATTATAACAGAAAGAACTTCATTATCATGCTAGCTGAAAGTGGCCTGTTGGGGACATTTTGTTTTTCTCTCTCTAATCACGATTCCTTAAAAGGTTGGATAAACAGCTGAGTTCTCATTTTGATTTTTAGCCTAGCTCATTGGGACCTCTTGTAGAAGCTTAACCCAAAACAATGGCCTCCTGTAATTTTTATTTAACAGTACTTATCTTAAAGTCCTTTTCTGCTTTTTTATCTCAAATTAATGGGGGATATGGCTTCTTATTTTTTGTGTCATTTGTCACCTACTAAGGTTGAATTGTTTCTTCTTGTGTTTGATTATTTGAGATTATGAGCTTTTGGTTCTTTGGTAATGTGGAAGTGTCCGTCTATGGTAGCTTGAGTGCTGCTTACATGAGAAGCATTTACATGGACCAATTTTTATTATTAAAATTTTGGCATAGGAATTCCTAGGAGGGTTGTGTGATTCCAGCAGTAAGCATGTGCAAGACTTAGAAATAGGAGTTTTATTTCTCAGTGACATATTTTGTCACTGAGTGATAGACTTTCTTGCCAGCTTCTGATTTTTCTAGAATGCAGTTTCCCTGAGGGATAACCCTTTGAGATTCCTGTCTTTATGCTAAGGTTTCCAGTTCCAATCCCCCTCACATAGGTGTGAAGGAGTCATCATTTACCTCTCCCTGAGAAGTTAAGATCAAGAGAATTATGAAGACTAATAAACACTCCCTAGAATATCACAGCATGTGTTCCTATAATTACTGCCCTAGTTTTCAGTTCCTGCTTCATTTCTGCACCTGGAATTTGCCCTCTGTCCCTTTTTTTTGCAAGCTCAGATACAGACTTCCTTGTTTTTGTTTTTTAAATGCCCCTGTAAGGAAGTTTTCAGGTTTCCTGGCCCACTATCATTACATAATCCTTTCTCTTTGTTTTCTTCCAAAATACTGGTAAATGGAGGTTAAAAAAAAAAGATGCAAAGGCAAATAGAGAATGAATAGCTATTCAATATTATAACTAAAAAAGAAAGATGCTTTTTCTGCAAAGAAATATAAAACTTAAAATAGTGTTCTAAAAAACTATAAAGAATCAAAAGGAATATATTTTGATAAATATCAATTTAGGTAACATAGTACTAAATATTTCCATTTCATATGAGGTGCTTCAAAACACTGGAGGACAATATTCATATTGTTACAAATCTACCAGCTAATGAAAAGGACGCTACCATTTAGTTCCTGCGTTAAATCAAGCAAAAACAAAGAGCTACACACTATTTTATTAAAGAAGATATGTTAAAGTGTAAACAGGAATATAGTAAGGCCAAGTTTCTGTACCCTCTTCCCTCCTTAAATTTAAGGATGATACTTTCGTCTTTACACCTTAACATTTTAGCAATAAAAAGATATTCTGATTGAATACTTGATGAATTTACAGACATTCTAAAAACTTCCAAAAGAAAAAAAAAATCAATGTGCAGAATAAAATTTTATTCCTCTCCAAAACAAACACATGAGTTAGAGATTTTGGGGTAAAGGTGGTTTATGAATTCTCTAATGTCACTGTAACCTATGATCACAGACTTAGTGATTTAAACAATACTATTTTGCTAATTTATTATTTTACAGTTCTATAGGTTAGACATCCCACAAGGATCATACCAGGTTAAAATTAAGGTATTGGGAGCGAGGTGTGATGGCATTGGCCTGTAATCCCAGTGACTTGGGAGGTTGAGGTAGAAAGATCATATGTTCAAGGCTAGACTCAGCAACTTAGTGAAACCTTATCTCAAAATAAAATGAACAAAGGGATGGGCAATATAGCTCAGTAGTAGAGCACTTGCCTACCATGTGCAAGGGCCTGGGTTTGATCCGCAGCACTACCATGTGAATGAATGAATGAATAAACACATAAATAAGTATGTTTGCTGGTGGAGCTATGCTCCCTCATGGAGGCTCTAGGAAAGAATCCATTTCCTTACCTTCAGTCTTCTAGATGCCATCCATATTCCTTGGCTCCTGTTCCCACCTTCCTTCCATTTTCAAAAAAAATAATATTACATTTCTCTGAGCAATCTTGCCTAGTCACATCTCCCTTTGACTTTCCTCTTCTACCTGCCTTTTCCACCATAAAGGACACATAAGGACAATTCCCTTGTATAACTCTGACATAATAAAAAACATGTATTTGGTCTTTGTCCTCAGTTCCTGACACAGAACTCTCAAAACCCTAAGTGAGTACAACAATGGAGGTTAAAGGAACATTTTTTTGTTATTCATGACAATCCCCTTTCAACTATGCCTCAGTTAATAGGAATGAGGTGATTTTTTGGAAAGCCCCTAAGGACGAACACTGGCTGCCAGGGGACTCAGTCATATTTTTAGAAGGTTGGAATTTTCAGCTCTTCCTCTCCTTGATTCCCGACTCCAACTCACAAACAGAAGTTCTGGAGGTTAAGTTCAATCACCAATGGCCAATGATTTAATCAGTCATGCCAACTTCCATAGAATCTCTAAAGGAAGGAGTTTCAAGAACCCTGGGTTTGTGAACACATGTTGGTGCTGGAAGGGTGAAGTGCCCCCATAGAGCATGGAACCACACGCCTCTCTCTGATACCTTACACTATGCACCTCTTACATTTGGCTGTTCCTGAATTACATTCTTTATAATAAAGGATACAACTTTATGCTTAAGTGTTTAATAAAAATTACACGAGTCCATTGTTTTGAACTAAGCTCCTGCACTAGGCCCTAATAGACCAGGCTAAGATCAAAATGGAATGGCTCACGCTAACATTCCACATCATCAGGCAAAAACTAAGCATTTACCTGACCTTTTGAAAATCAGAATTAGAAAGATAAAAACCAAATTTCCCACACAGGCAAATTTCAATGCGCATTAAAATGAACTTCCCTCTGCCTTAGTCCTTCACAAAAAGTCAACCTAAATTAATCTGTTATTAACCAGTTATTTTTCTATTGTTCTTTCTCCTTGTCCTTACTTTACAAGGAAAATAATTTTTAAATGACCAGTCTGCTTTTTGTTTCTGCTTTCTTCAGGCTTTTTCTCTCTATAAAACCACTTTCTCTGCTCAGTGCATTGGAACATTTGTTCTATTTTATGAAATGAAGTATTGCCTAATTCTAGAATCAAAAATAAAGATAATACCTTTAAACTAAATTGTCAATTTTGTCCTTTGACACAAGTTTATATTCAAAGTAAATATAAGTAAACGGATCCCTGAGCAATTCCAGTGAAATTCTAGCAAAATATAAGGGGGTCATGGGAAGTAGAACAGAAGAAATAAGAGACAGATAGAAAGGAGACTATAGTCCAAAACCCTCCTGTTAAATTCAGCATATCTTCCCTTTCCAAGTCCTTCTCACAGGACTGTCACTCCCAAATCTCTGGAAAATGGATAAATCTTAGAGATCATAAATTCAGCCAGTCATAAAAACTACCTTGTGCACTGTTAATTAGCCCATGTAATAAGTAGATTAAGCAAAGAGAGGTATGATATTTTTAAAAACCTATCATCTAGGGTACTTTTCAACATCTCCTCCTGATCATACAATGGGGACTATATCAGATTAAAGATACTGAGAAACAAACACCAGGCCATCATGAACCATCTTTTGATCAGCAAGCTGATGTCATCCTCACATAACTTCCCATGCCCAACCCTCATCTAGTTTCCTTTAAAAAGAGTCTGAGAATCCCCAAAGCATCTCTCACTCTTGAAATACCTATCTTCCTTGAATGTATATTCCCTGCTTCCTTAAATAAATCTCTGTACCCTTAACTGACACGTCCGTGACATTTGTCAAGAACCCCACTTATCTTGATTTGAGGTCTCTCTGAGAACTCCTTCTTGGATTCTGAAGGTGGGGCAGTTTTGTGGGAATGAGCCCTTAACTTGTAGGATCTGACACTAACTTTAGCTCGTGTCAGAATTGAATTGAATTGTAGAATGCCTGATTGGTATTCAGAGAATTGGAGAATTTCTTGGTGTGGAAGAGACCCACACATTTGGTGTTAGAAATATTGTGAGTATAGAAAAAGATATTTTTTTCCTTTTTTAATCCTTGTGATTGTATTGGGCCTGACCCAATAACTCAAGTTAGTCTCTCTAGTTTAAATTCAGTTGATAAAACTTCAATTCTATCTACAGTCTTAATTCCTCTTTACCATGTAACCTGATATAGTCACAGGTTTCAGGAATTAGGTCATGGACGTCTTTGAGGGGCCATTGTTCTGCCTGTTACATATGGAAAGTTATATTTTGGGCATCTGTGGTATGAGCCGAGTGGAGTTTCTTATATGAACTGAAAAGAGGACTCTGGAGCTCAGTTTTTAAAAAGTATCTGGCGATACAGATTTAAGGAGGTATTGATACGTTTATGGTTGAAGCCATAGGAAATGGAGGAGCACATAATAGATGGGTGATTAGACAGAGAAAGGAAAGGAGGAAAAGAAAAGAGGACAAGGGAGGCTTGGAAGTCAGGAATAGAAGGGATGGAAAGACATTTAGAAAAGGGCAATATTTGCATTTTGAGGGCAGGCCAAGAAATGTAAGGAATTCCCTGATGGTTTTTATTGAATCAGGAAGTGGTCATTCAAGTCATGTGCTATGAGACCCTGTAGCAAGGACCTTAAGGACACTGATGAAGGTTTGAAATTGTTGTTGAGGGCCCAAAGAAGGGGACAGACTAAAGATTGTTTAAAAATGCTGAGTTGTTTGTGAGGCTTAGCTGAATTTATTATTCTTCTAAGAAGATAAATACTAAAAGTCTTCAAAAATGGGCAGATATCCTTGATAATTAATTATAAATCTATCTAACTAGTCGTCTCATAAAGAGAGGAATATCAGCCGGGCGCAGTGGCTGAGACAGGAGAATCGCGAGTTCAAAACCAGCCTCAGCAAGGGCGAGGCACTAACCAACTCAGTGAGACCCTGTCTCTACATAAAACACAAAATAGGGCTGGGGATGTGGCTCAGTAGTCGAGTGCCCCTGAATTCAACCCCTGGTGCCAAAAAAAAAAAAAAAAAAGAGAGAGAGAGAGGAATATCTACGTTAAGGCTACTCATGTCTTAGCTCACAATGTTTCATAGGAAAAAAATTTGAATTTTAAACAATTAACTGTAAAGTAAACTTTGGCACATAACCCACTGACAATTCTTCTGTCTAGTCTTTTAATATCCTTTATTATCTGGCCCAGCTTATTCAACTTTATTTTTTACTCTATAATGTCTCCCCTTCTAGTTAGCTGATTTTTCACTGACTGAATTGGCTTCATGCATGTACTTCTACTGCCTCAAATTCTGGTCCTCTCTTCAGTGCTTCCTTCAAAAGCACTTATTCTTATAGATTATGGTCTGGCTCACCCATCATAACTTCATCCTGCATTAAGATCTCACTTCTCTGAGTTACTGTATCCCTTGCAGTAGCTGTACCACCATCTAAGGGAGCTCCTAACTGTGACTTGCTTGTGTCATTCTTTATAGCTTCTCTCGTTAAGTTTCTCAGAGCTCCTATTCTCTTATTCATTAGTATTTTTATTGTCTTTCGTGTGTCGGGCTCTATACTAGGTACTGGGTATAAAGTCATATTCAAAACAGATTTAATCTTTATTTCTACTTCAGATTCTCTCACATCACATAAAGTAGTGCAGAGTCCATCATGGGCACCTAATAGCACACATGGTGATGATCATGATGCAAGATATGTGTCCAGGCTACCCTTGATGCTAATATTGAAGTTTGGAGTAAGGATTCAAGTTCTACTGTTCTAGATATACTGTAATGTCCCTGTTCCTGAAAATCTGTTAATAGGACCCTGCTGCTCTCCAGAAGATGAAAAGATGCTGAGTCGGAGAAGACTGATTTTAGGTTTGGAATGTAAATGCTTCAGGTGATAATAGACATTTGTCAGACTAATGAATGGGCAGAAAAACCAAAATACAGGCTACAAAAAATTCTAAAATTATAGGTCACTTTGCTGAAAGAATACAGAGAGAGCATTCTGGCTTTCCTGGAAACTGAAAGACACCTCAAGTCTGTAGCAATTTACAGTAAAATTGAAGGCACTTCTTGAGCAGTCTTGTAAGTAGAAATAATGTAATTCATGGAGGTATTGGGCCCACTCAAGGTGAAATTAAGCAGATTAAAACCCCACTTGCTTAAGCTTTGTTGAACAAGACAGGAGAAGGGGATAATGACCAACAGATCAAATAACTCAAGTGGAGGTCATAGGGGTCTCTTCCTCCTGTGGCCAAAAAGTAGAGAAAACTATTCTGAGAAAAACAATAGCTCTTTTCTCTACCAACAAAATAACTGTATGTTTGTATGTGTGTGCACACGTATAAGTGTGTGAAGAATGTTTATTTTGTTTTGGGGTTATGGGACTGATAAACTGAGATTAGATGAAACTCTGGGATAAGAATTCTTATGAAGGACTAAGTAGAAATGGAGCCCATAAGTGAGGGAGTTAAAAGAATAACTTTTGTGGCTGAGGTTGTGGCTCAGTGGCAGAGCGCTTGCCTTGCATGTGTGAGGCACTGGGTTCGATCCTTAGCACCACATAAAAATAAATAAACAAAATAAAGACACTGTGTCCATGTGTAACTAAAAAATTTAAAAGAAAAAGAAGAACTTTTGGGGGCTGGGATATAACTCAGTGGACAACACTTGCTTCTCATGCACCAAGCCCTAGGTCTAATCCCTAGTACAACACACAAACACACACTCAGGCAGAAATAACTTTTCCCTGGATGATTTTCTCCTTGTATCTGTTTTTCTTTATCAACGCCTTTCCAGTTACCTCATTGAAAACATCAGAATTTGTGTGGAAGAGGCAGAGGAGGGTCCAGGGACAGGGAAAGTGGGGCAGAGGAGGTCCAGAGACAGGGGGCTTGAATTTAGGAGAAGCTGGTACAATAGCCGGTAGAATGTGACCAAGGCTTGGGAGATTTAGAAGAGATGAGTTTAAATGGTTGATAGTGAAGAAACAAGAGACGTGGACATAGGAGTATGTATGAACAAGCCCAGAGTCTCAAGGATAATCCAGACAAAGATGAGACCTCATTTGATACTCCGATTAACTCTTCAAGAAAAGTACAAATTGCTTCTGTTGCCTGGACAAGAAAGCTGATCCCTAAAGTGACGTGGGGCTAGCTGGAAAAGTCAGGAGTTGAACCTCATTTTAAAAAATACACAAGCTCTTTTCTTGTTCCACTGATGGATGCAAACTCATGTAATTTCCATAGGTAGAAAGAACCAGGAACTTTGAGTCAGATGACTTGACCTGGCAGTTTTCTCATCCTCTGTGATTTCATCCACCCCAGCCTCCACTTCCACCCCTAAGTTGAAGACACTTAAGCTAGGTTTAACTTCTCTTCTGAGCTCTGCATCAAATATGTAACTGTCTATTGTGATCTATGTGAATAACTTTCCCCTAACCAGGTTTCCTCATTGTTCTGTTTGTTTTATTAGTGGTTTTCTAGGACCCAAGTTCAAAGGCTTACAGTTGTCTTTAACTGCTCCCCATCCCTTGTACATCACACTCAGTCCTATCAATTACTTCTCTGAATGTTTTTCAAAATTGTCCCTTTTTTCTGCTCCTCTTTCTCTTTTGCCACCTCACATGTAATTCAGATTCTTACTACATTTCCCTGGACAGTTGTAAAATTCCCCTATCTGGGATTTTTAGTTGTAGTTTCAGCTTCTTTTAAAATCATCTTAAGCCTCATTGATGAACTAATTAAATTTCAACTTCAAACGTATAGCTCTTCTGCTCAGAAATCTTTAAAAATTCCCATTGTTTAGTGAATCAAGTTCCAACTTGCCAAATTTAATAGATAATATTTATTGAGCATCTACTATATTCAGCATGATTGAAGCACATGAATTCTTCTAGTTAACCCACAAAACAGTCCTATGAAGTACGCTTTTCTATTGTTCTCATTTTAATGCACTCAAGGGCCAAATAAACTAAATAAACTTGTCCAAATCACACAGCAAATAAGGAATGCGATTAAGACTCACTCCAAGCAACCAGTGTCAGAGCCGGTACGTTATGTTGCCATCCCAATTTATTTACCACTTTTTGGTGATGAAGATCAAGTTCATACTAGCCAAATTGAATAAATCCCATTTACAAACAAATTCAGTATCTTCTCAGTGTGGTTTGTAATTTTTTCTCCCCATGCAAGTCTCCCTGATATAAAACTCTACATATCTTTAAAGACCTATTCGAATTCTATCTCCTTTGTAACATCAGTCACACTGTCTCAAACCAGATGTGTTTGCCCTCTCCTTTGAATCTTATGAATCTTCAAAGATTGTAATAATTTGTTCACTTTATCTTTTGAAACTGGTTAAATCCCCTTTTCTTTTAAGGCAGGGACTTGCTTACTCATACATTATGAAATGCACTCTATTATTAGATAGTTGGATACAAAGTTCTCTGAAAAATTGCTGTGACTCTTGGTGTCAGGCTGTGTGTCTCATGTCTGTTTATTCCATACTGGGGACTGAACCCATGGATGCTGTATCACCGAGATGCAGCACAAGCTCTTTTTTTCCTTATTTTGACACAGAGGCTCTCTAAGTTACTGAAGCTGACCTCAAACTTGTGATCCTCCTGCCTCTGCCTTTGAATCCCTCTGGAGTTGGGATTATGGGCATGTACCACTGTGCCAGGCTCTGTGCCCCACACCTGGGCTTCTCTCCTCAATTAAGACACAAGTTACAGCTGAGGATCCCTGAATAGAGTAGACATGACGCAGACTATTAAAACAATATCCTGCCTGGGCTTTTTAAAACAACCGAAACAAAATATAAACCACAGAGTCATATGTATTGAATCTTGAGATGCTAGGATTCTGATGCATTGCTTGGAGATCAAATATAAAAAATTGTGAAGAGAAACAGAAAGCTTATCTATGTATTTATCCATTCAAGAAGTATTCATAAAATCCTACCACATGGTGGGAACTGCACACAGTGCTAGAAATATATTGATGAATATAAAATGTCAGGTCCTGTGCTCTCTCCTCAGCTTTTGTTACTTACTGTATGTTGCTTATGGAACATTGTTCATCCCAAGAGTGAGCCAGCTGGAACCGAGCCCTCAGGAAAGGTTTAGATTGCTTAGATAGATATGTAAAGGGTCACTGAGGAGAAATAGGGCCAGATGAGAACAGATCTCTATTGCTCTGAGGAATAGCATATGACCATCTCCCTCCCACACAGAATTCCTTGGAGTTAGAACATAGGACTGACTGAACCACCAGTTTATGTTAGCTTATCTAATTTTCTTTTTCAATTACTTTAATTTACATGATGATTATCCTCCCTGATGTTAATAATCTTTCAGGCGCCAATGGCTAGGTTTAAAATAAGATAGTCTAAACATCTATTCTGAAACAAGAGTTGGTTTTTTTTTTTAAATTAATTTCCATGTGTCCTGAGCTGCTCTTTCCTTCAGTTGTCAGTAGGTGGCAGCATATTACTCCTTGCTCATTGTTGGGGGAGAATAGTTTATTCAATAAACCCTATTTTGGAAAGACAGCCCTAATTAGAACATAGACAGATAGTTTCCACATCTAGTCTTCATTATCTCATAAAGGTACACTTTTAATTCTGTGCTTTATTTTATATTAATAATGACTTTATTTAAATTGCATCACCAATATGCCATTATATATACTAAATTAGCTTTATTTAGGTTTTGAGCAATATAAGTTTAAAAAGATGAAAAACCTGAGTAACATGAACTTATTTTGAAAAGTTGTCTCTGAGTCAATATTGGAAATTAGAGATTTGGAGGAACTCAGGAGAAATTGCCTTTCCTATGTCAATTTTTAAGACTGTTGTATCTCCTCAGGAGGAAACAAATAAAAATCACTATTCAATTATTTAGCTATTTGGACCTTATGCTGTTCCAGGGATTTGGATGCACGACGGTGTTTTCAGAGAAAGGAAAACTCACACAAACCAGTTGGTTTTTAAAAATAAAAGACTTCCACACTTTTACAAATTGATAAAAACAAAGTAATCAGTTCAATTCAACAAATGCTTTTTGAGTGTTCATTTGTTTAATTATCCAACAAACACTTTTTGAACATTGTTTTTTAAAAGGTATTATGCTGAGTGTTGTAGAACAGCTGACTGAATGACATTACTTCCTGCCCTCAGGTAACTGGTAGGGAAGATAAAACAGGAATACAGTCAAATATGAGATATATGTTCAAGAAACATTTTTTGAATAAATAAATGGCCATACGACAATTGTAAAAATGTGCTGTGTGGTTTCAAAGAGGGAAATTAGTACACAGGTTTGGAGATGTACATGATATCTGACATGGCTTTGGAGAAAAGATAGCTGATGGGAGCATCAGGAACAAAAGCATACAGGGGAAGGACAAGAGTCCAGTTTGGCAGGAGTGTAATTCAGGCATCAGCTTCCCACTTAAAGTATCAGCAAGGCACACTGTGGGACACAATGCTTCCCACTGGCAATACTTACTTAAAAGGAAGCAATTCTGAAAAGTATGAATTAAAAAATACCCTGAATTTCACCACCTAGGAAATAACCATCGTTAACATTAGGTGTCACTTTAGACTTGTTTTGTTGCATAGTTAAAGTTGGAGGGCTGGCTGGGTAGGAATAATTTTGCCAAAAATGTGTTAATTTTATATAAGTGTAAATTGAACTATACTTGAAGTTGAAAAGAAAAAAAAACTGATAAAAATTAAGAAATTATGGAAACCTAAGTATTTAATTTTAGCTTTTAAGAAAAATAGGCAATATATTCACATAGTACCAATTTAAAACAAAACAGTGAAAATGTCCCTCCTACTGTGTCTCCCATCTACCCTGTTTCCTTTCCAGAGGTATCAATGGTGTCATTTTCTTGTCTACCTTTCCAGAGATTTAAGTGGTTTAAAATTTTCCTTATCACAAAGATATTAGTTTCTACAATTGGGAGAAAAAATATTGCAAAAAAAAGACTTAAAATTTGGAATTACTATGTTTGCATCATTATGTTTTACCATTTATTATAATGGCAGTTTCTAATGCTGAGTATGATGCTGAGAACTTTACATGTATTATTCCATTTGATTCCCAAACATTGTCCTCTTCATCTTACCAATAAGAGAATGAAGCAGTTAAATAATTTGTCTGAAGCCAAATGTGAGAATTGGCAGAGCCAAGATTCAAACTCAGGTGGTCTCACTCCTGAACTACCCACTACATACACGAAGTCCTTTGAATACTGAATATAATGCCTCTGCTTTTATCCTAGCGTGTCCATTCATTTTTTGTGTAGCTTGACTTCATTCCTGGGGATTTTTCCCAAGAAGGTCTATATTTGGTAAGTCCTTTCCTTTTTGAAAAATGTATGTTTACTACCCTTATTCTCAAACAAGAAGACTGGCTAAGTATTCTTTATCTGTGGTACTGGAGATTGAACCCATGGCTGGGTTTTCTTTTTGTTGTTTTTTTGTTTGGTTTTTTTTTTGGTACCATGGGTTGAACCCAGGGGCCCTTAACCACTGAGCCATATCCCCAGCTCTTTTTATATTTTATTTTGAAATGGTCTTGCTGGGTCACTTAGGGCCTTGCTAAATTGCTGTGGCTGGTTTTGAACTCACAATCCTCATGCCTCAGCCTTCCAAGTTGCTGGGATTACAGCACCCAATCACACTTTCTTATCTCACTTTCTTTCCCTTGGAGTTGTGTAGAGCCAGCTTCCTGATCATCTGGCATTGATTGCTGTGGGGAAAGTCTAGGCCAGCCTAACTTTGTTTTTCATGCAGATGGCCTATTCTTCTACCTTGATTCCTCTGTTAAAATCCCCAAAAGTCATTAGCCTAACTTGGCTATGTATCTGTTTTCATTGTATATTAGTTTTTCTGGAACTCAAACTGCCTCTTTCATATGTGAAGTTAGTTCTTCATAACTTTTAGGGAAATTTTCTTTTTCAAATACTTTATTTCTGTATTTATTTATTTTGTTTTTCTGGTTCTCTACTTCAGAGATACCAATCATCCTTGCCCAGCATCATCTCTATCTCTTACATCTATTCCTCTTGTCAAAATTTTCTCTTTTTTCTGAATGTGTGGTGACAATATCAATATCTTTTATCATTAAATAATTCCATTTCAGCCTATTTGAACCTTGCTTTAATTTATTAGTTTCCCCATGGTGTTGTTTTGGTCCTCAATTTGTAATCTTAATTCAGCTGTTTCCTACTTTACCTCTTGTTTTATCATTTTGCCTTTGAGAGCTTAAGTTTTTTATACCATGAAACACTGCAGGGAAGTGTTTCTGACCTTCCAGGCTGGCTCTTCTCTTGTCTTTTATATGCACATTATTATTTGTCTTCCCTTTTATTAACTATATATGTATTTTTTACTGTAGGACATTTACAAAATCATTGCATCATTTATTTTCTTCTTGTGCTTGCTTAGCATGATGTTTGCCAAGAAGTTCTACTTACTTTGAGATATTATGGAAAATTCACCTCTTTTGATAATCTTCTTGATTCCTTTCCCATGCTACTTAGGATATGTCATTATCCTCCCCCAAGTTACACACACACACGCACACGCACACACGCACACACACACACACACACATGCAAGGATATACATTAATTCTCAGAACTGGTAAAATCTATATTTACATATGAAAAGAGAAACATTATCCTAACTGTAACATAACCCATACATCTGTTTTTGCACATCCAGAGCTATTTCTTTCATTATTACACAGAAGGCAGAATAGTCAGGTAGCTGACAGTAGTCCTCCTAGGTTCAAGTCCTGACTTTGTCACTGACTACCTATAACTATGAGCAAGGTGCTTCAAACCTTCAGCTTCCTAATCTATATATTGGATTATAATAGGCCTACCCTTAAGTCTTATATTTGTCAGCTTTCTGTTGCTGTGGCAAAACACTCTCAAGAAAGTTAACTTAAAAGAGGAAAGATTCATTTTGGCTCATATTTTCAGAGGTTTCAGTCCATAGTCACTTGGCTCCATTGTCTCTGGGCCCTGGTGAGGCAGAACACTATGGTGCAGAGCCTACGGTGGAGCAAAGCTGCTCACCTCATGGTGGCCAAGAAGCAGAGGGGGTGGGAGAAGGGTCCAGGGACAAAATATATTCTTCAGGGGCACACCTCCAGTGACACATGTCTTTCAACTAGGCCCCACCTCATAAAGTATCCAACACCTCCCAGTAGCACTACCAGCTAGGGGACCAAGGCTTCAACATATGAACCTTTGGAGGACATTCCACATTCCAGATCTAAACTATAATAGGACTCTTTTAAGTAAGAAATGGATGTGAACATGGGAAGTCTTTAATACAGTATAGGACATAAAATAAGTACTTGGTCATGTCACTAATTATTACTATCCAAAAAGTAGCAGTCACCTTTTGGTCAATGCCCGCCCCCTTCTGTCTTTGAGCAGGAACCTTCATGAGTGATGAACATTGAAGGGCCATCCACCTTCTGACAGCACATCTTGGCTAAACAAGAACTAAAAGGAGATCTAGAGTAAATGTGTGGATCATTCATATATTGCTGGTGGGAATGGAAATGGTATACTCTAAAAAAAAAGTACTTTCCTTAAAAATTAAAATATACAATTGACCCAAACACTTGTACTCTTGGCATTTGCTGCAGAGAAATTAAAACAAAAAACCTGTACATGATGGTCCATGGTAGCTGAATTTATAATAGAAAAAAAAATGGAGTCAGTTCAGATGTCCTTCAACAGATAACTGGTTAAACCAATTGCTGCACAGACATATCATGGAATCTCTTCAGCAATAAAAAGGATCAAGCTGTTCATCTATGCAACAACTTGGGTGAATCTCCAGGGAATTATGCTGAGGTGGAAAAAATACAATCTCAAATGTTAGATGCTGTATGACCTATTAACACAACATTATTGAAAAAGCAAGATTTTGCAAACAGAGAACAAGTGATTGCTAAGTGTTAGGAGTGGGGGAGGAGATAAGGGATGTGAGTGGTTATAAAGGGACAATATGAGGGATCATTATTGTGTTGGAACTACTCATTATCTTTACTGTGGTGATGGACACACAACCTACACAGGTGAGAAGGTTGTATATAACTTAGCTGGGCTTGATGGTGCCCACCTGTAATTCCAGCTACTCTAGAGGCAGAGGCAGGAGGATCATCAAGTTTAGTGCCAGCATGGGTGACATAATGAGACTCCAATAAAAAAAAA
This sequence comes from Geosciurus inauris, assembly GCA_004024805.1. Classification (NCBI taxonomy): domain Eukaryota; kingdom Metazoa; phylum Chordata; class Mammalia; order Rodentia; family Sciuridae; genus Geosciurus; species Geosciurus inauris. The sequence continues at coordinate 15,226 of PVHX01014546.1, read as the reverse complement.
AGTAAAGATGAAAAAGTTCACCCCAGTTCTCTCCCTGCATCCTCAAACTAAGTGCCTTTCTCTACTTTTGTGGTCTCAACAGATTCTTGAGCAGAGAATTCTGTAATCTTTTAGAGAAAGGAGAAAGTGTAAGAATATAATCCTCCTGCTCCCTTGGTATCTGTGGGGGATTGTTTCCAGGAACGCTCTCAGATACCAAAATCCACAGATGCTCAAGTCTCACATAAAGTAGTGTGATTCTTCTGTATTACCTACACACACCCTCTCTTAGACTTTAAATTGTTTCTAGATTACATGTAATACCTAATACAATGTAAGTGCTGTGTAAATTGGTATAGTGTATTGTTCAGGAAATAAAGATAAGGGGGAAAAAAGGCTGTCCATGTTCAGTACAGACTTATTTTTTCCCAAGTATGTTTTGATCCATGGGTGGTTGAATTCATGGAAGCAGAATCCACAAATGTGAGGGCTAACTTCATATTGCATTCTAACAACCTTCCACCCCAGTGAGGTGGACAGGGGCTCTGGCAAAGGATGTTTTACCAGCTTAAAGGGGAAGGAGCAAGAAAAGAGTCTCTGAACATATTTTGAGCTAAGAAGTGATGTAATGTGTTTGTGTGACTGGATGAATGACCCTGGTGAAATTGTGTTCAATTTGGCTGCAGAGTTTGAAATTTGCACATCAGTCAATCCTTATATTAAACTCTGGAATACCGCATTTACAAAGCACTTAATGTTATCCTGGATTCTGACACACTTTGTTTTGACATCAGTTCATCTAGTTTAATTTTATTCAATTAGATTAAGGTTGGAGAATAAAGGAATGGATAGGAGACTGAATGCTAGTGGTTGAGGAGTGGCTCAGGAAATGACCAAAATATGTTGAGCTGCCCAGGAGGACGGGTATAATGGGTTCTAGACCATCCAGGAAGCCACTTGAGGGCACTAAAGGACTAAGGGAGAGCTTGGGGAGTGCTCTGCATTGGCTTACACTTTTTTTTTTCTTTTTCTTTTCTCTCTTATTTATTTATTTATTTATTTATTTATTTATGCATACCCAGAGGCCCTTTATCACTGAGCTACATCCCCAGCCCTTTTTACTTTTTATTTTGAGACAGGGTCTCACTAAGTTGCTTAAGGCCTCACTAAGTTGCTGAGGTTGGCCTGGAACTGGCACCCCTCATGCCTTAGCCTCCTGAGTCACTGGGATTACAGGTGTGCACCGTGGCACCTGGCACATATTCTTTGCAAACATTATTTCATTATGAGCTAAATGTTGTCATCATCATTTAGAGTCAAAAAAGCTGAGGCTCGGATAACTTAAGTAATTTATCGAATAGCACATAGTTAGAAAGTGGCAGTGCTGGAAATGACTAGAAAACTTCTGAACACCAATCCAGGGCTTCCCCACTGCACCATATCGGTAGTAGTTTGGTGTTCCCAGAAATCTTACAGTTAGTGAAAATTAGTCCCGTGGGCAAATGGGAGCAAATCCTGCATATTTTATAAATAACTAAAGGTAAAAAGCTGACTCTTCTCTTATGATCATTTGGTATCTCTTAGCTCCTTCTCCGCAAGTTCTTTGGAATCACCTTCATCTTCGGCCACCACTTCCCCACTTTCCCTTCTCTCTTCAGCCCACTCCAATCCACTTTCAAGATGAACCAATACTTTTCAACATCTGCCTGCACATTAGACTCACTCAGGGTCATTGAAAAAATGTTGACATCTGGGCTAAACCCCATGAATTGTAGTTCAGTTGGTCTGGAGTGGGACTTCATCATAAGCACAATGAGCAATATTCTGGGGCTTTAAGTAGGAGAGTAACATCTGATTATAGTGACTTGAATTAGGATGATAGCATTGGAGATGGACAGAAGTAAAACATTTGAGAATGTTGTGGGGTTTTTTGGTTTGTTTGTTTGTTTTGTTATTGTGGTGGTGGTGCTGGGAATGGAACCCAGGGCTTCACACATGCTAGGCACGCACTCTACCACTGAGCTATATCCCCCCACTCTTTTTATATCATTCTGACACAGTGTCTTGCTAAGTTGCTTAGGCTGGCCTTGAACTTGTGACCCCCTTATCTCCAGAGTAGAGAGTGTTGACTCAACAAGATTCAGTGATTGAGGTAGCAAGGATAATTCACATGTCCCTGGCATGTGTGACTGGGTAGTGGGTGAGTCATTTACTGATGCAGAGCTCTGGAGAGGGAGCAGATAGGAAAAGAGGCAGATGGAGACCAGGAGCTCTGTGTTGTCATGTCACCTGGCATGTTTGTGCCTATACTCAAATAGAGGTGGAAGCATGGGGTTGGCTATTTTGATCTGGAGCTCAGAAGGTGGTCAGAGGGGTCAGCACACAGATTGTATATAAGGGCATGGGTGGATGAAATAAAGAGGAAAGGGAACAGGAGCAGAGCCTGAAGGACTCCATCATGTGGAGATGAGTAGAGAAGACAAAAAGCATCCAAAGAAACCATGAAAACAGGTGACCTGTGATTTGGAGGGGAAAAGGGTACATGGTAGCACAGAGACCAAGAGAAGAACTGGAGAAGCAAGCAATTTGTGCAGTGGGTCTCAACCTGACCAAACGTAAGAATTAACTGACCCCTTTCTTGCACCCATCCTGGCCAACAATCCTTAGTGTCCTGGATTAAAGGCTGCCCTCTCTGAGCCTTCAGTACACATAGTCCTGTTTGCTCCCTCATCTGTCTGTCCTATCTCATCTCAAGTAACAAATAGGATTTACAGCAATAAATTTATATGAATGATACTTATTTAAAGACAGTTTCTCTGTTAGGCTATTAGCTCCATATGAAAGGGCAGGGACCACATGGTTTTGTTCACCTCTGTATTCTCATATACCTTGTACATAGTAGGTGCTTACTAAATACTTGTTAAATAAATGCTTAGAAAAAATTTTATTGAACATTTACTAATTCATGTATGTAATTAGAAAATTTTAGTTATGCTAAAAAATTGTAATCCAGATATCATTTAATACTTCTTGAAAGTTTTTAAGCTTGTTGATAAGTCTTAGCATTTTTTTCTTTAAAGTATGTTTTCAAATGACACTTCATCAAGTAGAGTGTGTGCAAGAATGTTGACATACACTGCTTATTTGCATAATGACAACCCCCCCCCTCTGAAGACATTTTATTAATAAAGTAAACAAATCCTGGAGGCTCAATGCACATACCCAAGGACTTCATTTCATTAGTGGAGAATCAGAGGCAAAGATAAAAGTGCCATTTGTTGTTCTTTGCTATATACGAGGTGCCTTTCATGTCTTATCTGGTTTATTCTTCTGGTTATGAAAGATCAGCATTATTATCCCCATTTTATGGATGAGAAAACATGATGAAAGTATGAACTAATTTTCTAAGGGCATGAGAAAACACAAAGGATCAGATTATCAAATCAGACTCTTATTTACCAGAGATCTTACACAGTAGCAAACTTCACTAATAGTTTCAAGGATATTTACCCAGGAGGCACAGAGGGAGCAAGGAGATATCTGGGACCAGCATAGCTCCCCAGTTCTCTTCTTACAGTGTTAGGACCAGTTTGGCTGTGACTAACAGAGACTCTGAATGATGTGTTTTAGTCCCATAATTGACATAGAAAATAGCTTTTCTTTCATGAAACATCCTATTCTATACTCTACATAGATCATATGATGTTGTTTGGGGAAACAAATTTCATAAATCCATGAATTTCAGATCTGAGTACCATAGTGATCAGTCGGGTTCATCCTGTGTAAAGCATTCCATGGATAAAGGACTCTCCCAAAACAAATAGTATAAGTGTGTTTTCCTGGAGGTCTGTCACGTGCTTACAGGGTGTTTAACCAGATTATCTTCCTTTTTCTCTTTCCCAGGAGTAGTTCCTCACTAAAGCAAGAGAATGTATTACAGGCCTGCTGCTAATCACTTCCTTTCCAGGGTGGCACAGTGAGTAAACGTCCCAGCTAAGATTCATGTCCAGGGGCTGAGGCTGTAGCTCAGTGGTAGAAGCTTGCCTTGCATATGTGAGGCACTGGGTACAATCCTCAGCACCACATAAAAGTAAATTAGTAAACAAAGATATTGTGTCCATCTACAACTAAAAAAAAAATTAAAAAAAAAAAGATTCAAGTCCAGCTCTGTCTCACTTGCAAGTCTGTTCTTTCCATTCTACAATAGTCTCTTCAAACCTTAGGAGTTCATTGCTATGAGATTTCACAAGTATTAATGCCTCTCAATGTATTTCTGCATTTATTTTTAGTGACTGTTGTCATCAACATCTCTCAAATTACTATGAACCGTTTTTCACTAGGTACTTTCTATTGCTACTATAGCCCCACAGTCTGATTTGTAGAAGAAAGCAATTAAAGCAGAAAGAAAGAAATTTCAACTGGATGTTGATATGGGTGTTTCTTTTTTAATGGAGAGCTGGATAATAAGTATTATATTCACATATTAGTTTCAATAGATGAAAAAAAAGAAGGTTTGTTTATAAATGTGTCACAATACTGTGGTCTGAATGTGTTTCCCAAAATTCATGTGTTGAAAACTCACTCAACAGTGGTGAGAGGTGGGGCTTAATGAGAGGTGTTTAGGTCATGAAGTTTCACCCTAATAAGTGGATTAATGATTTAAAAAAATAAAAAGGCCTGTGAGAGTGGATTCTTTCTCTTTTGCTCTTTTGCCATCTGAGGACACATTTTTTTCCCTTTCTTGTCTTTCTGTTTTCCGTTATGTGAGGATGCAACAAGAAGGCCCTCAATAGATACCAGTGGCTTAATTGCAGTCTTCTCTACCTCCAGAACTGTGGTAAAATACATTTTTTAAATAAATTACCCAGTCAGAGTTATTCTGTTATAGCAACACAAAAGTAGTAAGACACATAATCATTCTTGAACTTGATTTTCAGGAAACAACAGAAATTCAGTATACTTTATGAACAGCAGTGAGCTATAGATGGTTAGCACTAGCTTGTGAGAACCAGTGATGTGCCTCCCTTCCAATGACTTCACACTGGTAGCTTGCAGTCAGCCATGCGGAAGCATTCACAGCACAAAAGTCATCAAATACTACAGACCTGGGCCTTTTCTTCCCCGAAAGTGGTCATTAAATGTTTACCAATTCATCAATGTTTGTTGAAAATCTTTTCAATTTCTGTATTCAGGTTTAATTTAGTGCCAGAATTAAAAAGTCAAAGCACCAACATAGTAACCACCACAAACCATTAGAGTTTAAATGTACTGGATTTTCTGGAAGGAGGAATAAAAAAATAATGCTGCCTTCTTCCCCTCCTGAGTTTGGAACCAGTTGAATGATAGAAGATCAATATCCACACTTAATTACTAGTAAACCTAATTAGAGGTCACAACATTGATCTATGGCCAAATGGACTTCCTAATTCCTTGACCGTGAATGCAGTTCACACTGTGGTCATTAACAGGGCTGGACCATCCCAGGCTATAAATTTCCCTCATACTTGCTTCTTCCTGCATGTTGGAGCAGAGAAGGTGTTTGTCCTGATGTTAGGCCATTCTGAAGGACAGAGGGACTGAAATAAAGAGACCAAGAGATGAGCTGCATCCTACACCCTCAGTTTCTGCTTCACTGTCTCAATCATATTGATTGCTTAGGTCATTTCTTTTCCTTGGAGCAGGGATGATAATCAGGTTGGGAGAGAGGAAGAAGGAAAGTTCATCTTCCAAACACTCAGAATAGGCAACATTTCTATTTTATGGGCTAAAGTAGGAACTTAATGTGTGGAAGTGAATGGTTTGCCTTACCATATATTTTGTTTTAATCTCCTTTCTTATTACTGAAAAAAGTATGATCACATAGTTTGATCATATATTTGCTCTATAATGCTGCTAAATTAAACAGCTAAAGTGCAATGATAGGAAATGTTCTAAATAATTTTTTGGGAAATGCTGGTGGTCATGGTGGTTTATTTTACCTGAATAGGAACCTATAATCTGTACTAGGCTATTTGGTTTCTTTTTCTTCTTTTTAAAAATTTGTTCACCACTTCTCTAACTTATATCTATCAATGTTAAAATGACAGACCCCTCTGAGCATTTTCATCAACCAGTTAATTCATTGAAAAGAGATAATCAGACCAAGCATTTAATTTAAATGACTTATTGTTTGCTGAATTGGCTTGCTGCTTAAAAGAATTGACATCAGTTCTGTTGGGTTTGTTAATCTAGCAGCTCTGCAAAGCAGACAGTCTCTCTTTCTTTGTCCAGCCACAGCATAATAAATTTTTGTCCACATCTCCAATTTCTTGTGGAAATGTTTAGAAGTATGCATAATACATTTTTAAAAATTAACTATGACACATTCTCTCTCGTACTGAGCATGGTATTTTCTTTGGGGGCATATGATGTATGTCAGGCTTTTATGTGTCTCCTGGCTTTTCTGTAAGGTCCAGTCAGGTCAGAGTTTCAATGGAAGATCTTTCTATTTCATTTGTTTATAAAACATGCCCTTCAAATAATGAGTGTATCATTCTTTGAAAGGCTGATTTAGGGGGTCTCTAGATTATGTCAGAATCCAATCTAGGTTGGTGGTGACTTGATCAGTGACATCTACAAACTATTTTCTCATCCACAGGAAATGAGGTGGTCTTTCTCAGTGTTGCAGGGCTGCACAGCTGGTACCAAGTGGCACCATTGTTGGCAGACTCAGCAGGAGGCCAGGGAAAGGGTAGTCATTGCTGTGCTTCCGTCTCTGTGCTGGGGTGAGGAAACACTGGCACACCATTGTGAGGAGGCTTGTTGTCCTATGCATGTGGCACCCAAGCAAATAGTACCAGGGCACCTCAGCTCTGTTGTGAACTGCCTGTCCTGTTCACAGGCTCCAGCTCATACATCACTTAGGAAGATCAATGCATTCCATCTTTTGTTTGTTTGAGAGACTTCATTTTAGGGTATGTCTCACTCCCCAATCGCATTGAAAAAGTATTATATTGATTATAATTTTGGCAGAAATTATGATTTCTATTGTTATTTTACTATAATAATCTTATTCGAGAAAGCACCTGAATAGGTTGTTTACTGGGAATAATAGATTGTGGTTTGCATACAACTTGCACCAAATTTGCATGTCATTTACTTATGGTCAATAATCACAGATGCCTCTTCCCATCATTGATGCTTCTTCCTTCCAAATATCCTGAGTATTTCTTGTTACTCTTCCTTTGGCTCTCTGTCTTCTGCACTTAAAAAAAAATCATTTGTAAAATTGGCTCTTATTGTCTGTTTAAAGCACTGACATTTCACAGATAATACAAAAATAAACAGACTGTTTGCCTTAGACCATTTTTTGTTGCTAATATCACAATGCCACTGACTGGATAAGTTATAAAGAACAGAGGTTTATTTTGGCTCATGGTTCTGGTTCGAGTTTGAGGAGGCACATCTGGTGATAGCCTCCTTGCTGGCGGGATTCTGAGGCAGTCGGGGCATTACATGTTGAGAAACAGGGAGTATGTGAGAGCCCTAGATAAACTGGCTATTATGGAAGATTACTCACAATAGCCCATCAATCCAATAATTACACAAATGGATAAACCCAATCATGAGGGCAGAATCCCAACTTCTTAAAGTTCCTACCAGGTCCCACCTTTTACTATCTCATAGTGGGGCTTACATTTTAGCCTGAGTTTTAAAAGGGAAAAAATCATATTAAAACCACAGCAATACTGAAAACCCACATTTTATAGAGAAGTTTCAGGTGGTATTGTTATTATTTGTTGCATGTTTATTAAATAAGATTTATGTATTTAGTTATTTAGTTATTGTTCATGCTATTACAGATTGAATCCAGGGCCTCACACATGTTAGACAAGTGCTCTGCCTCTAAGCTACATCCTACTCCATCCCCCATTTTCTTTTTTTTAAAGGTTATTATTTTTTTTAAAGTGCTTTTTTAAAAATATGTTTTAGTTGTAGATGGACATAATATCTTTATTTTATTTATTCATTTTTATGTGGTGCTAAGGATGAAACCCAGTGCTTCATACATGCAAGGCAGGCACTCTACCACTGAGCCACAATCCTAACCCCATCATTTTCTTTTGAGACAGGGTTTTGCTAAGTTGCCCAGGCTGGCCTGGAACTTGCCATCCTCCTGCCTTAGCCTCCCGAGTAGCTAGGATTACAAGTATGCACCACCATGCTCAGCTTACGAAGAAATTCTTAAATGGTTATTATTGGAAATGGATCCTACCATTATCTAAATGATTGGAACTCTTTTGTTATTTTGTAGTCCTCTGGCACCATTTTGAATTCTCAATTGCCATTCATTTAATGAATATTTTATGGATGCCTGTCAGGTGCTTTGGGACCATGCTGGGTAATGAAAATACAAGAAGATATATAGTACTGGGTGACCAAGGGACTTGGCTTAGTCTCTTCCCTTGGAGCAACTCACAGACATGGAGAAAGACAAGTAAAATAATAACTGCAATACTTAACAGCAATGGTGAAATAGCCATTCCAGGTGGCCTAAAATTGAGGGTTGGTTGCATTTAAAGTAGGAAACAAAACTATTTTCTTCTCAAGAATCTACTCTATCCAATATAAAAGAGTGGAGAAGAACTCAGAAGTATGTTTAAAATTTGATTTAGACAATTTGTAAATATATAACATTAAATGGTGGACTTTTTTATGTGTATGTACATGTGTTACATTTGAAGTGTATTAGAAGACACACTAGAAACCAGGTTGCAGGAAAGTAGAATTTGGTGTGATCTGCCAAATTTAGCAAAAGTATTGAGGGATGAAGAAAGTGGTTTTTTTTTTTTTAATATAAATTGGGTCAGTAGGCTCTGAATCTATTCAATCTTTTCTAGCATCGTTGGATTTCTGTGTGTGAATGAAAATTCCTCTTTCCAGTGGGAACCTCTAAATATTCTATGACAGAATGAAGTGCACCTTCTTCACTTTGCAGAAAATAGCAGAGATGTCAGAACATGGTGAAGGTGTCTAACATCAGTAGCCAGGGCAATGAGCAATAATTTGCACCTCATAGGGACCATGGATTGCTTGGAGTGACAATGGTTGTGGTGTACCTGGCTTCAGTAGCCAGTAGAGGTGACACTATGAAGTGCCATGAAGTACCTTCTTCATGAAATCTCTCTAGTTTTGCATCTTTGAACATTGTCTAAGATCCCTTAAAAGCACTTCAAAAAATAGCATCATAGAGGCCAGTGCAAATGGTAGCCCAAATTGAACTAAGTGTGTAGAAACCAGGCACAGTCGTGCACACCTATAATCCCAGAGACTCAGAGGCGGGAGGATCTTAAATTCAAAGCCAGCCTCAGCAACTTAACGAGGCCCTAAGCAATGTAGTGAGACCCTGTCTAAAAAAGAAAACAAAAAGAAGGATAGGGATGTGGCACTGTGGTTAAGACCCTGGGTTCAATCCCCACTGCCTAAAAAAAAAAAGAACCAAGTGTTTGTAAAATCCTCCTTGGTGGAAACTCCTATGGCACTTTTTTGGGGGGGACACTGAGGATTGAACCCAGAGGTGCACTCAATCACTGAGCCACATCCACAACCCATTTTTATATTTTATTTAGAGACAGGGTCTTACTGAGTTGCTAAGTGCCTTACTAAATTGCTAAGGCTGGCTTTGAACTTGCAATCCTTCTGCCTCAGCCTCCCAAGCCACTGGGATTACAGGAGTGAGCCACCACACCCAGCTCCTATGGCACTTTTGTTGTTGTTACCGGGTTTGGATGAAACCCAAGGCCTGCATGTGCTAAGTGCTTGCTCTACCATTGAGCTACACCTCCAGCACCCGCTCCCATGGCACTTTGAGTTTCTTTATAAGTTTGTTTAGGCTTAGCGCTATCAAAATTTGGTATGAATATTAATGAAATGCCATTCTCAATCTAGAAAAACTCTTAAGCCTAAACCAAATGCTTGCTTTTGTTACTTTTCTTACTCAGATCATTCCAGATGTACCTTCGTCTCCTTCATACTGGATCCATTAGTTGCTAGTTGTCTCTGTTCTGTTTCACACAAGGATCCTGGATAAATAAAGCCAAGGATGCATTTTCCTGCAGTTCACTTATCATTGCCTATAGAAAGCAAGGGGAAATAACGGCAATAACATTTTTAAAGGGGGCCATTCTCAGCATATATCCCTGATATGAGGTCACAAGTCCTCTTCAGTGTGTGAAGTAAGCACTCTCCTTTTGTAGCTGCTCACCTCACTTACTATCTGATGCATTCAATTATGAAAACAATTCCCCTGTCTAGGAACACTACTTTAGAATTCAATCCACTGTTAAATGAATAAATTGAATCACTTAGAACAATGGGGGCAAAATAAAAAGGAAAAGACTAAGATTTTAAATTTTAAAATGTTTTCTGGCTAGGTGCAGTGGTGCACACCTTTAATATCAGCAACTTGGAAGGCTGAAGCAGGAGGATCATTAGTTCAAGGTCAGCCTCAGCAACTTAGTGAAACTCTGTCCCAATATAAATAAAAAGGGTTGGGGATGCAGCTCAGTAGTAGAGCTCTCCTGAGTTTGATCCCCAGTAACAACCCCCTAATTTTTTCCTCCACAATTACATGGTATGTATTTTTAAGTATAATAAAAGGGTACCAAAAAGAATGGAAATATACACACAATACAAATTAGCTTGTGTTTTGCCAGATATGAAGAAAATATGAACTTAATAACACTATTTCAGTCATGTTATTATCCAATTACTCTATTTGAAAATTGGGTAATATTTTCAAAATTGTCAGGATACTTAACAGAATATGTTATTGCCTATTTAGATTTGTGTGTGTGTGTGCGTATTATTTTATTTTTTGATACTGGGGATCAAATCCAGAGTCATTTACCATTGAACTACATCCCTAGCTCTTTTTCAATTTTCGATTTTAAGACAGGATCTTGCTAAGTTGTTTAAGGCTGGCCTTGAACTTGTGATCCTCTTGCTTCAGCTTCCCAAATTTCTTCGATTACAGTCATGCACCACTGTGCCCAACTAGATGTAGATGTGTTATTTGAAATAAAAAAGAGACCTAAAGCCAAATTCTCCTAATTCATTTAACCAACAATCATCACATGTGAGTAAATAGGTACAGGGAGAGTTCAGAAGTTCTCTTCCTTGGGGAAGGAGCATGGGGCTAGGAAAGATGGTGGAGTGAGACAGACATCATTACCCTAGGTACATGTATGAGTGCATGAATGGTGTGATTCTATTTTGTGTACAACCAGAGAAGTGAAAAATTGTGCTCCATTTGTGTACAATGAATCGAAGAGCATTCTGCTGTCATGTATAACTGATTAGGACAAACAAATAAATAAGAAGTCCTCTGCCTAGTTAGGGTTTCTGCCCCTTTTTCTACAATTAAACATCTACAGAGCCCTTTATTTTTATTTATTTATTTATTTTTTGGTACTGGGGATTGAATTCAGGGGCACTCGACCACTGAGCCACATCCCCAGCCCTATTTTGTGTTTTATGTAGAGACAGGGTCTCACTGAGTTGATTAGTGCCTCGCCGTTGCTGAGGCTGGCTTTGAACTCACCATCCTCCTGTCTCAGCCTCCCTAAGTGCTGGGATTACAGGCTTGTGCCACTGCGCCCAGCTCAGAGCCCTTTATTTAGAAGCTAAAATGCTCAGAATGAGCAAGCCCTTGCTCTTTGGTAATATGTGCCTCTATTCTTTACCTCTTTCGGCAGTTTTAAACTAGTCTTTACATTCTTTGACACGCCTTTCATTTAGAGGGCATCTATGTTCCCTCCTGCATCTGGGGAGATTTGTGGCTCCTCCACCAGTAGAGCAGCGTGTAGACAGTACTGTCATGTCTGTGTTAAGTCACAATTTCTATGCAGCTTCTACCTTGTCTTTTTTGGAGGCCTGAGCAGCCACCTAAGAAGTACCATGACCCTGTGGCCACTGTGTGGGGACAGGTGCCACGTAGGTGCCCTGGTAGGCAGTCCCTGCTAAGCCCAGCCTTACAGACATTAAACATGTAGGGTTAAGTGTCGTCAAAATTGTCTTACTCATACTGTACCTGTGTTACCTCATGGCTTAAAATTGGCTTTGATTGGCTATTCTGGAAACTTTATTACCAGTAAGGAATCATATGTGAGTTTTGAGAACCTAATAACTAACACGTGAATTAATTTCTGGGTTTCAACATTAGTTAATTGGGAGCTGTCTGTAGTGAAATAAACTCAGCTCCACAGGTCAGTGCTGTATTATGTGAAGTATGCATGGCTGCAGAGAGGCTGGCAAGGCGAATTCCATCAGCCCTTCTTCTACGGGGTTTTGCTTCCCACCCCCTACTCTGTGTCAGTGTGGGAGCCTCATGGGACTACCCTCATGTGCTCAATTTCTTCCATTGTGCTTGCTACACTTTTTGAATTTTATTTATTTCTACTCTTTTTTTTTTTTTTGCTCTTCTACTAAACTATAAGCTCATTAAAAGTGGGGGGTTATGTTTCATTAATTTTCTGTCACTTGGCATGCTGCCCTACAAGACAGAGACTATTTGTTGACTAAAGGATGTTTCTTTCCTATCATGACTAAAGTGGACAGTGGATGATGATTTGGCCCGAAATTGCCAGCATGTGGAACTTCCCTTCTCCTTTTCCTTCAGTACACAGAATGACAGAATATTAGAGCTGGCTGGGAACTTAGAGATCACGTGCAGTTGGAAGAACTGAGAACAGGGTCCGCCTCCTGCGTGGGAAAGCTGGGATAGGAGCCAGGGTCTCCTGACACCAGGACAGAGCTGTTTCCCCCCCAATCAGCAGCCTCTTCACATCACTGATTACCTGTTACCTCCGTTCTCTCCAGCCTCATTTGTTTCTCCATTGCTTCTTGGAATAACTTTCAGTTGTTGTGGTTACAAGATTTTAACAACTCATTTCCAAATAAAGACTTCAAGGAAGAATCCTTCCTTCAAAAAAAACTAGACTTCCCAAATTTAAAAAAGCTTAAAAAGCTCATTTTTCTAAAGCTTTTCAGTCCCGGGGGCGGTTCCAAGATGGCGGCCTAGACAGTCCACGCTGCGCTAGGCTCTCAGGGACCAAGGCTGGAAGTGGTAGAGGCGCCGTTTTCCAGCCAGCATCCTGGCATCATTCTGCGGCTCAACATCCCACTCAGGAATTTCGCTCGTGTGTGTGTGTGTGAGTGCAGGATCACCAGGAGGCAGCGGTGGCCGGGAGGCGTGGCTCTGGCGCCGGCCGGAGAAACTGCAGTTGCAGCCCGGGCCTCGGCCTGGGGCTCCGGCTCTCCGAGACTGAGACTGGAAGTAGCGGGGTGCCATCTTCCAACCAGTTTTTTGGCAGCTCTCTGCAGCTTGCCGCCCCCATGAAAGAGTCTCGCTCGTGTGTGTGAGCGCAGGGCCACTGGGAGGCAGCGGTAGCCGGGAGGCGTGAATTTGGCGCCGGCCGGAGAAACGCAGTTGCAGCCCAGGCCTCGGACCAGGGCTCCGGCTCTCCAAGACTGAGACTGGAAGTAGCGGGGTGCCATTTTCCAACCAGTTTCTTGGCAGCTCTCTGCGGCTTGCCGCCCCACGCAAGACTCTCGCTCGCGTGTGTGAGCGCAGGGCCACCGGGAGACAGCGGTAGCCGGGAGGCATGGCTTCAGCGCCGGCCAGCAGAGAGCAGTTGCAGCCGGGGGCCTTGGCATGGGGCTCCGGCTCTCCGAGACTGGGACTGGAGGTGGCAGGGTGCCATCTTCGGACAAGTTATTTGGCAGCTCTCTGCGGCTTGCCGCCCCCGCGAAGGAGTCGCGCTCGCGTGTGTGAGCGCAGGGCCGCTGGGAGGTGTGACTTCCTGGGCCTTGGCCTGGGGCTCGGGCTCTCCAAGACTGAGACTGGAGGTGGCGGGGTGCCATTTTCCGGCCAGTCTCTTGGCAGATCTTTGCGGCATGCCGCCCCACAAGTCTTGCTCGTGTGTGTGAGCGCAGAGCCAACAGGAGACAGCGGTAGCCAGGAGGCGTGACTTCGGCGCCGGCTGGCAGAGAGCAGTTGCAGCCGGGGGACTCGGTCCAGGGCTTGGGCACTCCGAGACCGAGACTGGAGGTAGCGGGGTGCCATTTTCCAACCAGCTTCTTGGGCAGCTCTCTGCAGCTCACCGCCCCACACAAGGGTCTCGCTTGCGTGTGTGAGCACAGGGCCACCGGTAGACAGCGGTAGCCAGGAGGCGTGAGTGCAGTTGTGGTGGGGGATCCGGCCCAGGGCTCCAGCCCGGAGTTTACCCCGGGCGTGCCGGGCCTGCTTCCCCACACGGTGCCTGGCCCCAGTGCCCACCCAACCGCGAGAGACCGCTAGCAGTTGCTGCTGTGGACTGACTATCTCCTGAGCGGAACCCCAGCTATTGTTCTTTGTGGACCACCTTCTAACACAGTGGAACTTCCTACACAGCAGAGGGCGCAAGTGAATACCTGAGAGCAAACCTTGGCCACGGTGGAACAGCGACTCCACCAGCGGCCCAGAGTTTCACCTTGGCCTGGGACCAGTACCAAGGATACCAGCCGGAAAGTCCAGAAAACAACAGACAACACCACCTACTGGAGGAGAAGTAACGAAACCCTGCAGGGAAACTATAATCATATAAGAGTTAAAACTGTAACACCTTGGATCAGCAGAGCAAGAAGGAAACACACACAAACATCATGAGAAAATAAGGGAAGAAAGTGACTCAAACAAACCAAGATACTACACTCCTAGAATCCATGGGCTGTACAGCAGGAGGAATGACAGAACAGGAATTCAGGATGTACATAATTAAAATGGTCAGTGACTTAAAGAATGATATAAGAGAGCAAACCCAGTCAGCAATAGATCACTTTGATAAAGAGATTCGTAGACAAATACAGGAAGTAAAAGATCACTTCGATAAAGAGATACACAGGCAAACACTGGAAGTAAAAAATCACTTCAATAAGGAGATAGAGATTCTGAAAAGGAACCAAACATAAATCCTTGAAATGAAAGAAACAATAAACCAATTCAAAAACTCAATAGAAAGCATCACCAGAAGATTAGACCACTTGGAAGACAGAACCTCAGATACTGAAGACAAAATATTTAACCTGGAGAATAGAGTTGACCACACAGTGAAGATGGTAAGAAGCCATGAACAGAACATCCAAGAGCTTTGGGACAACATTAAAAGACCAAACTTGAGAATTTTTGGGATAGAAGAAGGCATAGAACTCCAAACCAAAGGAATGAACA